>JAJEKV010000589.1:0-138779 GCA_021234155.1 Isoetes taiwanensis
GGAAGGTTACTAGGGATACATAGTCTATAATTTCCTACCTCTTATTGTGTTTGAAAAGCAGTATATGATACCGCGGTTATTATGTTCTCTAAATATTCATGTATATGATATTGACTGCACGCGACGCGGTATACAACCTCGTGATAGTACCTATGATACAAAAGTAATGGTGACACGCGGTATACAACCCCCGCAGATAAGGTCTATACAACCCTCATAATAAAAAATTTCAGCTTTACTAAAATTTTTCCCATTATAATGAAATTGTGTCTTCACTCTCTAATCAAGCTAATGTTGCATAAGAGGAATCGTACTATGTATAGTTCCCTCGACTATGTATTGAAAGTATGTACAAATAGTGCTTTCATTTGTACATTACGCTAAAATTTGTTTTCACTATATATCACTTTGCCGCCCCTAGGGCTTTGGTGTAGCTGCGTGAAGGCTCTTAACCTTCTGGTGGTCTGGGTTCGAAAGCCCTGGATGGCTTATGGGCTGAAAAATGTTTATCGTGATGTTATGTGATTCAATGATCTCACATATTGCATGTAAACTTCGCTTCTTCATTCATAGTATTATCACTACCTTCTTATATCACATAAAATGTGAGTAGAATTATGGAAAATTTTAATTGCTCATTTTGATTGTCGCTCTAGTCGGCTTGGTAGAGCCAAGGCTTTTTAACCTTTGTGGTCGTGGGTTCGCCCCTCGGATGGTGATTGTGATATGGACTTTACTCAGACGCTTAATTTAAATACACAACATTTTAATACATCTTGTTTGAGAGACGAGCTCGAATCCCTTTTCAAAGACATTTGAGCTCGGAATCCCTTACTCAAAGGTCACACGCCAATCCCAAGGTGTACAAAAAAAATGCTAATCTCAAATTGGTCTCTCCCCAAGCAGTACAAAAAAGAATGCTAATCCCTTGATTTCTTCGGAATTGATGCTTAACCCGCTTCATGCTATTTGGGCTCCTTACAAAGTACCCTCACAGATATGTCCCTATGTTGTGCATTAGCCTTAAGAGACAATCACTTTTAGGAATTGTAGGCTTTTAGGAAGCACTACAAGGCATTAAAGCTAAAGTTGCATTCTTCAAAGAAAGTACTAGAAAGGTTAGAGAACTTTAGATTCTTTCGAATTCTATAATGAGCCTTATATTGGATAATTAGGGTGTTCTTATATGGATTATGGTTTATAGACAAAAACACGAAAGTGTGGGGCAACCAAAAATCCTTGATGTGATTAAATAAGGGTTGAAGGAAAAAGGTAGAGGAAAAGAAAAGGAAGGAAAGAATTGATAAGAGAGGGGACGAGAAAATAGAAAAGGGAGGAAAAGGAAAGGAAATTGAAAGGGAAAAGCAAAGGGCATAGAAAGGGTAAAGGAAGAGAAAGGGAAGGGGATGCAAAAGTCTCCCCGGAAGGAAAAGGGTATTTGAGTATGTAGCTAAAGGGTGCTGGGAATTTGAACAGGAAATGTTAAAAGGGTTTTCAAAAGAACTAAAAATCAGGGGCCGAAAATAGAAAAGGAGGAAAAGGGAAAGGGAACCTGGAAAGGGAAAAGCAAAGGGCCCTGGAAAAGGTAAAGAGAAGAAAAATGTTTATCGGATGCAAATGATTCAAGGAATCTCACATATTGAAAAGGGAACAAAATTTCTTCATATGAAAAGGTATAAGAAGTGAGGGGAAGGGGGAGGCAAAAAATTTGAGAAGGAAAAGGGGTGTTGCCATTCTAGAAGGGATTGGTAGAACGCAAGGCTAAAAGGAAAAGTACCTGGTGAAAAGGGAAGAGAAAAGGAGGAAAATGGCTGGATTAGATATGGATTTTAAGGAGGGATGACGCTTAATTTAAAACAACTTAATACACACATTCAAGTTGAAAATATCTTGAAGAGAGACATTTGAGCTCGAATCCTTTTTACTCAAAAAAGGGAACGCCAAGTTGGAGTTGCTAAAAAAGTTGGCCTCCCAAGAAAATGTGTAGAAAAAGAATGCTAATGAGAGGGAAATTGATTTCTTCGAAAAAGTTCGGAGAGAACCGCTTAAAAGTAGGCTATTTGGGCTCCTTACAAAGAAAAGGGAAAGGGTGAATATGTACCTATGTTGTGCATTAGCCTTAAGAGACAATCAAAAGGGGAATTGGGTTAGGGAAGAAAAAGGAAGGAAGAGATAGAAAAGGCCAAGTTGGATTCCTTCAAAGAAAGTACTAGAAAGGTTGTTTTAGATTCCTTCAAAAGTCTATAAAATGGCATATCATGATAATTAGGCTTTATAGATTTGGTTTAAACAGACAAAAACACGAAGTTTGGGTAATTAGAGGGGAGGTATTGATCTAAGGAAAATGTTGAAGGAAAAGAGGATTTAAAGTTGAACTCAAAATAAGGATCAACTTGAAATTGTAGAGCTTTTAGGTTGAAAACTAATTGATATCCTGGAAAAGGACTTGGAGATCTTAAAAGGTGGGAAAGGAAGGGGAAAAGCTGCCACTAAGACTAAGGCCTTTGGGAAAAGCTAATGGGGAAAAAAAGCATAAGAGAAGGGAAAAGGAAATGTATAGTTTCCCCGGATTCATATATTTGAAAGTATGTACAAATAGTGCACAGAAATTTGTACATTAAATTAAATTTGTTTTCACTATATATCATTTGCCGCCAGAAAGTAAAAGGGCTTGGTAATGGAGCCGCTAAAGGAAAATATAACCTTGAAAAGGGTTGAGGAAAATAGAAAAAGCCCCTGATGGGAATGGAAAGAGAAAATGTTTATTGATGTTATGATTCAATGATCTGACCATATTGCACAAACATTTAATGATTGCTCCATATCACAAAGAGTATTATCACTAACCTTATCTTCTTATATTATAAAAATTATACCGTATGTCCGCTGTGAATGGTGCCCCAGATCTGACGGGGTTGAGGATTTGATAGATCAACGTGAAGATGACGTAGCGTGTTTTCAACCAAAAATTTCATCTTGATGCTAATCCGGCCGCTTAAAGGGTTGAAGGGAAAAGGGAAAAGGAAAAGGAAAAGGAAAGAAAGGAAAAGAGAGGGGAACTGAGAAAATAGAAAAGGGAGGAAAAAGGGAAAGGGAAAATGGAAAGGGAAAGCAAAGGGGCATAGAAAAGGTAAAGGAAGAGAAAGGGGAAGGGGGAGAGCAAAAGGACACCGAGAAGGAAAAGGGTATTTTATGCAATCCGACAGCTTAAAGGGTTGAAGGGAAAAGGAAAAGGGAAAAGGAAAAGGCAAAAGAAAAGAAAAGAGAGGGGAAACCGAGAAAATAGAAAAGGAGGAAAAGGGGAAAGGGAAAATGGAAAGGGAAAGCAAAGGGGGCATGGAAAAGGTAAAGAGAAGAGAAAGGGGAAGCGGGAGAGAAAAAAAAAGAAACCGAGAAGGAAAAAAGAGGAAAGGAGAAAAGGGAAGGAAAGGGAAAAAGGGGCATGGAAAAGGTAAAGGGAAAAGAAGGGGAAGGGGGGGGAGAGGAAAAAAGGACACCGGGAAGGAAAAGGAAGCAAAAAGGTTGAAAAGGGAAGGTAAAAGGGAAAAGGAAAAGGAGGGGAAAAAGAAAAGTACATGGGGAAAAGAGGAAGAGAAAAGGAGGAAAAGAGAAGGAGAAAAGGAAGAGAGAAAGGAGGGATGATGGGGAAAAGGGAAAAGGAAAAGAAACAAGGAGGGAGGAAAGGTAAGGAAAAAGACTATGAGAAGAGGGAAAGGGTGGGTAAAAGGGAAGGAAGAAAACTCTAAAAAGGAAAGAGAAATAAAGGAAAGCAAAAAAAAAAAAAGACATGAGAAAAAGAAAAGGAAAAAATAAAAGAAAAGGAGGCTGACGAGGGAAAAATGGAAGGAAAAAGGGCTAAAAAAAAAAAAAGCGAAGAGAGAAAGGGTTGGGAAAGTAGGAAAAAGGAAGGAAAAGGCCATTGGTAAAAAAGAATTCAAAAAGAAAAAAGGGAAAGGGAGAAAGGGAAGCAAGGGGGATGGATGGGAGAAAAGTAAAATAAGAAAAGGTAAAAGGAAAAGGGAATGTGAAAAGGGAGGGGGAAAAAAAGGAAAGAAGAGATAGAAAAGGGAAAAGCGAGGAAGGGGAAATGGAAAAGGCAAAACGGAAAAAAAGGGGAAAAAAATAGAAAAGGCAAAAGGAACAAAAGGGGAGTTAAAATGGGAAAAATAGAAAGGAGGTGAACTAAAAAGAAGAGCAAAATAGAAAAAAAAAGAGAAGGAAAAGAGGGAAAGGGAGGGGGAGGAGGAAGAAGAGGAAAAATGTTAAGAAAGGGAAAAGAGGATCTAAAAAAAAGCATGGGAAAATAGAAGAGAAAAGGGACATGGGAAAAAGTGAAGAGGGAAAAGGTGAGGAAAGGGGAAAAGGAAGGAAAATGGACATGGAAAAAAGGGAAAGGGAAAGAGCAAAAAGAAAAAAAGAGGGAAAGGAAGGGGAAAAGGGCATAGAAAAAAGGGAAGACTGAAGGGTGGGGAAAGGAGGAAAATGAAGGGAAAAGGGGAAAAAAGAAAAGGTGGGGAGAAAGAAAGGAAAAAGGGAAAAGGAAAGGGGAAAGGGGGGGGGAAGAAAAACTTGGAAAAAAAAAGGGCACGAGGAAAGGGAGGAAGAGGGAATAGGGAAAAGGAGGGGGAAAGGGCACAGGAAAAGCGTAAAAAAAAGGGCAACTATAATTGAGAAAAGGGAAGGGGAAAATAGAAAAGAAAAAATAGGGAAGTAGTAAAATGTAAAAGGGAAATGAGGAAAATGGAATAATGGAAAAGAAAAGGTAAATTGAAAAATATAAAAAGGGAAAAGGGGCAAGGGAAAAATAGAAAAAAAAAGTAAAGGCAAAGGGAAAGGGAAAGAGAAAAGGTAAGGGGAAGTGGAAAATGTGGTCAAATGCTCTTGATTATCTAATTTTAAAAGCGTGAATCCATTTAATGATTGCTCCAAGATATCATTTACAGTTTTAGCTATGCCAAAGAATTATTTGGCACTTTAACTAGTATCACATAAAATGTGAGTAGAATTATAGAAAGTTTTAATTGCTCATTTGTGTGTTGCCGTTCTAGCTCGCTTGGTAGAGCTTAAGGCTTTTAACCTTTTGTGGTCGGGTTCGAGTCCCCTCTAATGGCGCATTAGATTATATGGATTTTAATTTTCAGACGTTCAATTTAAAACAACTTAATACACACATTCAAGTTGTCTATATCTTTTCGAGAGACATTGAGAGCTTGGAACTTTTACTCAAAAGGCTTGCTACTTGCGGTTGGTCTCCTCCCCTGGTGTACAAAAAGAATGCTAATCTCGCTTGATTTCTTCGAAGTTCGGCGCGAACCTAAGCTCATGCTATTTGGGCTCCTACAGTACCCGGATATGTACCTATGTTGTGCATTAGCCTTAAGAGACAATCCCTTTTAGGAATTGGGTTAGGAAGCACTACAAGGCTGCTTAAAGCCAAGTTGCATTCCTTCAAAGAAAGTACTAGAAAGGTTGCTTTAGATTCCTTCGAGTCTATAATGAGCGTATCATGATAATTAGGGCTTCTTATAGATTATGGTTTATACTGATACAAAAAACACGAAAGTGTGGGGCAATTAGAATGTGTATGTATTGAAGAGTTGAAAGGGTGAGGATTTAGGTTGGGTTCCATGATGATCGGTTAGGGCCTTCGGCCGTGTTGTTGGGTTCCAACTCTCCTCAAAAACCACCACCATAGCTTCGATCTCCCATAAGAGCCTCCTTGGCTTAAGTCTCATTCTAATTTTCTGGCAAGCCAAATAGGGGCTTTGCGTTTTTTGACTCTCTAGCTAAATTTGAATTCCTCTTCCGCCACATTTTCCATCCTACCCAAAGGTAGAGGCAAGTGCACTTTACCATCATTGTTCATGGTGATCACCATATCTGTATGGGCCGGGAATGGTCCGTTATGATTCAGAGCCGTGGGAGGCATTGATCTTGGAGCAAGTCTTCCGGACCACCTTTTTTGTGGGAGAAGCTGTGAGTAGAATTACGGATATTCCCATAGCCATAGTTGAGAGCTGGCTTGAGGAATACGTAGGAGATAGGCATGCCGCAGCTTGTGGTCGTGGGGACTTTCTACATCTACAGTGAATGGGCTGATGGCAAAATAGTGGTTAAAATCTTTTAGATGCTTTATTGTGCTCCCGTGGGAATGAACTCCCATCCTCATGAGTTACCTTCAGATTGAGGGTGTGGGTAGCAGTGCCAGCAGTTCCTTAGTTAAAGATAAATTTCTTTCCTACTTTGCTATCGTCATTTCTCCCTACACAGTGTTCTGGGGCTGGTTCTGTGGGCACTCCAGCAATCTTTGGTTCCCTTTGATTGAAGAAAGAGAGTTTCCGTTTGACCTCTTTTGTGTGGTGGGTTCAGCGACCAGAGGTCTCTTTGACAACATAAGAAACTCCATCTTGGTCGAATTTCTTGCCAGTGAGAGCCCGCTGGAAAAGGCTTCTTTCCTTTTGCATTGTGACCGATTGGGCAGTAACATTCAGCTTTATCTTTACTGATTATCCAATGGAGATTCTGGTGGAGAAGCGTTCTTTTGCTGATGTAGCTGCTGCCCAGGAAATGGAGCTGAGTCCCAAGGTTTTAACAGTTCAACCTCCCTTGCCCAAGTCCAAGACTCATCCAACAAAAGGCCATCTCTCTAAGAATTCGCCAGAAAGGGCACGAACAGGCGAATGGAAAAGGAAGCTGTGATTGGAAGGGTGGTTAAAGGTATGGTCACACTTGCTGAGGCCAGGAGGGTTATAGAGAGAATCTGTAGGGCGCCAGTAATCCCTAGAATTTACTGGCTGGGGTCCCCTCACTTTATTGTTGAATTAAACTCTTCCAAGGAGGTGGAGATGCTGCTCAGTAAAGGAGTCATCACTTCTGAGCAGGGTGAATTCTACTTGCAGAGATGGCAAGCTGATTTTGATTGTGATAATCCACAGTCCGTTCCATATCCAGTGTGGGCTACCTTAAGGGGATTAAGCCCTGAGTATTGGACTGAACCAGCCTTGAAAGCAATTTGCTCCCCTGTTGGGGAGTTTCTCATGCTGGAGATCAAGCCAGATGCCACTCCCAGAATCCGGTTTACTGTTGATTTACTCAAGCCAATCCCAGATGGATTATCATTCATGGGCTACAGTGATAAGTTGGTTTGGTTCCCCCTTAAATTGGAAGGTCTCCCTCCATCGTGTGAAAGGTGCCAAGCTAGGCTGCACAGGGAGGGCTGTACACAAGCACCACCTTCTCAGAACGTTGAAGAAACAGCTGGTGCTCAACTGCCTGATTGGACAGAAGTCAGGGCAAGGGGACGTAGTGGCAGAGTGGGCCGTAGGAATCATAACCGTGGTAGAGGGCGTGGGCAAATGCTAGATGGTTCTCTTCCTAACCACTATGAAGTTGGCGAATGTTCCAAGCAGAGACCTCCATCAGTTGAGCCCCAGGAAGGCCCACTAGTTGGGCCATTAAAGATATCTCCATATTTGGCAAGGCCTATGCCAAACTCGTCAGTTATGCAGGAACCAGAACAGAGACAGGTGCATATCAACTTCCTTGCAACAACCAGTGGGACACCCACGTCTACTCAAGCATGTGTAGCCATCAACAACCCAACTGATGCCCAGGTTCCAAGTGAGCTCGTTCTTTCCTTCTGCCGAAATGGCCCACCTGTGTTCCATGGGCCCTGTTTTACTCTACATGTGGCACCAAAATGGCCACCCGTGAGGTCAAGAGCATGTTGTTGCTCGTTGCATAATGGTTCAAGCAAGCCAAGTGGACGTGGAGGCCTGCTATAAGCTCGAGATGTTAGCGTTCAGATCAATCCGCCGTGGCTCTTCAACCACTAGAGAATGATCCGCCAATGCTTGAAAGGAAAAAAATTCCGACAATCAAATTCAGTCTGTTGGGGTAACTCACAAGGATAGCTCTGAGAGCAAGAGATACACAGATAAGGAAAGCATAAAGGGAAAAGGGAAGAAGCCCATGGTTGAGTCTATGCCTCCCAAGGAAGGGCCTCCGGCTACTGAGGACACTCAAGAATTTCCTGTAAGCCCAGAGGATGCCCACATTGAAGTGGTGCTTGCATTGGAAAAGCCTGCAGCTAAAAAGAAAAAGAAGAAAAACAAGAAAGGCAGAACTGATGCAGAGGTGGGTTCCAGGGATAATCCTCCTTCTGCAGACTTTGTCACTATGTAAAATGGGCTGCATGGCCAGTGGTGGAAAGTATTCTTGTATTTGTTTAATGAAAATAGTAAGCTGGAACCTAAAGGGTATCGGAGGAGCACCGAAACGCTCAAGAGTCATTCGCAATAAGATCCATGGCAGCTGATATTGTCATGTTTCAGGAACATCGATTAGGTGAGTTTGAAGCTAATTCATTTGGGAAGTGGATTGCAGGAGGATACAATTCCCTTGTCTGCAAAGCAAATGGCACCAAGGGTGGTGTAGGCATGTTATGGAGAAACCAAAGTGTGATAAGCACATTCATCATCCGGATTAAGTGTGGTGCTTTGATACTAGAATCGAGGCAAACATAAGATGGGCAATTATCAATATCTATGCATCCAATAAGCCAAAGGAAAGAGCTCTATTGTGGAAGCAATTACAAATTTGGATCCAAAATCAGCCAATTGATAATTGGCTCCTTGGCGGCGACTTCAACATGACGGAGCATTGGGACCAAAAGGTAGGTCTGCGCAGGAACTTATCAGTAGAAGAAAAACTTTCATGGGATAGCCTTGTGGATACCATTGGGTTCACTCTTATCCCGCCATCAAGCTCGGAATACTCTTGGTGCAACAAACAAGCAGGGGACAAGCGTGTATATTGCCTCCTAGATCGATTCTATCTGGTAAGTAGAACTGCCCCATTTTTGGATAAGCATTATGTTGAAGGTGACCAGGGGTTCACGCAGTCAGACCATATACCTCAAAAGCTATTTTTTGACCTACCTTTTGCATCATCTATGAGAGGAGCCACACCGTTCAAATTCAACACCAGTTACCTTAACAAACCTGAATTTTGTACACCCTTTAAACAGTTCCTAGCCTCTCTGCAAAAAGTTTCGGACTAAAAGCATGCAAGAATGGTCATGTAAGTCTGAAGAAAGTTAAAGCTTGGGTTAAGCAATGGGGGTAACAGAGCCAAGGCCTTTCAACAGAGAAGATGAAGTTATATGATGAGATGCGTGTAGTACGTGCCCAGCTTATGGCCAATCCAGCAAGTGTGGCTCTGCAATTCCATGAGGCTAATCTAGATGCTCGAATCAAGTCAGTTGAGGAGGATGAGGCCAGGGGAGCAGCAGTTAGAGCCAAGGTTAAGTGGCATGAGAATATGGACAAGGAGAATTTAAGATCTTCTTTTTGGTTAGCTGGTAGCGTGATGATGGACAATGGGATCAATGAGATTAAAGACGGTAGTCACAATACTATCAAGGAGCCCGAGCAAATTAGGAATTTCTTTTGCAAGCATACTCCAAACCGTTCTCCGAGGACGACCGGCATGACAAATTATGATAGTGCATTGGACTCTTGTATGCAAAGTCCTTGACCATCTTTGTGACAACCGAGGACAATCACCTCTTGTAAACCAATTACAAAAAAGAGGAAGTGCTCTCAACGCTCAAAGCAATGGCTCATAAAATCCCGGGCCCCGAAAAGGCTTTCCCCGAGCTTTTCACCGGAATTTTGGCATGAATTAGGGGATGATTTAACGTTGGTCCTACAAGGCGCTTGGCACTTTGGTAGTCTACACCCAGCCTATTTTTGATTCATAGCTCTAATCCCTAAAGTAGACAAACCTTTCATCTTTTGAAGAGTAGAGACCGATTGCCCTCACAAAACACTATATAAGCTTAATGGCAAAGCTCTTAGCCAATCGCCTCAAGACAATTCTTGAAAACTCGAAGATGGCAGAGTGCTTTTTTTCTCTCATATCACACTAGAAAAGGGCTCATGGGCCCTTTTCTCTTGCAATCCATTCCTCGGCCCTTACTCAAAGGTCAAGCACGCTAAGTTTGTAAAACTTGCCAAGTTTGTCTCCTCCCAAGCAGGTACAAAAAAAAGAATGCTAATCTCAAATTTGGATTTCTTTCGAGTTGGATGCGAACTGCGTTCATGCTATTTTGGCGCCCTTACAAAGATACTCATATATGTACCTATGTTGTGCATTAGCCTTTACTGCATAATCACTTTTATGAATTGGGTTAGAAGCACTACAAGGCTGTAAAGCCAAGTTGCATTCCTTCAAAGAAAGTACTAGAAAGGTTGCTTTAGATTCCTTGGAAGTCATATAATGAGCATATCATGATATTTAGGCTCCTTTTAGATTATGGTTTATATGACAAAAAACACGAAAGTGTGGAGCAATTAGAACCGTGTATTGATCTAAATAAGATCAAGTTGAAATTGTAGAGCTTTTAGGTTGAACTCAATTGGATATCCTATAGGGACTTGGAGATCTAAAAGGTCACATCCGTCACACAGAAGTTGCCACTCTAATCAAGCTAATGTTGGGCATAAGAGAACTGTACTATGTATAGTCTCCGATTCATATATTTGAAAGTATGTACAAATAGTGCTTTCATTTGTACATTACGTTAAATTTGTTTACACTATATATCACTTGGTCATGTCTAGCTAATATTGGTAGAGCGCAAGGCTCTTAACCTTGTGGTGGGGGTTCGAGCCCGGAGGTTTTTGCATGGGCTGAAAATGTTTATCGATGTTATGATTCAATGATCTCACATATTGCACAAACTTCGTTTCTTCATATCACAGTAGTATTATCACTAATTCTCTCTTATATCACATAAAATGTGAGTAGAATTATGGAAAATTTTAATTTCTCACTAGTTAAGGTGCCCAGCGTTGCTGGGCATAAGTTGGAAACCTAGAAGTTTTTAGTTTGAACAAAGGGTGAAAACCTGTAAGTTTGAGTTTGAACAAAAAGACCTTTAGACTGCTTGTAGAAGACATTCTTGTTATAGTTGTAATATCATTTGGCCCACATCGCATGATGTACCATCATGTAATATTTGTCCATGACACGGGCACGGAGACAGAGCTTGCAACATATGTAATGCTGTGTTATTGTCTTAACTATATGATAATCATTGTTGTTTTGCATTTTGCATTAAACAATTATCTATTACTATCAAATGGTGCATGCATTACAAATAAATTCCAAAGGGTTGCAAATGATGGTAGAACTACATTTGTTGCAAATGATGGTAGAACTATATTTGTTGCATGGATACTTCTTTTCGAGTTCCATGCTAACTCATTATGGTTGTAATATCATGTGCCAAATCTCATGATGTAGCATCATGCAATATTTTCCATCATGTAATGTTGCCATGAAGCAATGCTTTGATATTGTCTTAACTATATGAATTGTTGTTTTGCATTTTGCATTAAACAAATCATCTATTACTATCAAATAGTGCATGGATTATAAAAAATGTTGCAATTTATGGTAGAATTGTATTTTGCAAAGAGATTTCTTTTTAGTCCATGCTAACTCACAAAGATATTGCCGATTATAACCATTATACATTAGCGTTTGAAAGATTCAAATGGTCATTTGATTATAAGAATGTGTTATCCATAAAGAAGCAAAACCTTATCGGTGGCTTTGACAATACTAAGACATACCTTTTGATGTAATAATTGTATGCTCCCATCAGAGTCCCATAACTTCCGCTTGACTTGCAATCCACTACTTCAGACATGCCTACTCTAAACGTAGTAGCCTTGCTAAACAAAGTAATAAGATAAAGCATGTTACTTGAAGTGACTTCATAGATATAGATACCAAGGCAGGAACCATGTCTGAATTAATAACAAAGTTCTTGCAGGAAGTCAATAGAGACACTAAATGCTTGTGTCAAACAGGTCCACGGCTAAATACATTCTGTATGAAGTATCAACAAATTGCATTAACATCTATTATAAATGGCCTTGTAGCAGTTAACATCTTTATAATTTCACTTATTTGTGAGTCATGTGTGCAATGTTCAACAGATGTTAACAAACACTTAATTTTTTACTTCTTCCTTCCCTTTTCCTTCCTTGGTTATTGAGTCATCCAGTAGCAACTCATTTCAAGTCTTTTCTCACAGATCTTCAAGTTGACCTTCCTCATTGACCATGTTATGAAGTTTTGGGCATCTAAATTATGTTCATCGTGATTTAGCTCCCACCATCACCGGCCGATTTTTGTCATCATCAATTGAAAAAAGACCTACATCCAAAAAAAAATGAGAAGAGAAATGGACGGTGTCCCGAAGCTGTTAAATTTTATCCAGTCTCTAAGCCTATCACATCACATTTACCCCCTAGTTTCTCTTCTTCATCTTCAAAAATCGTTGGTTTAATATTATGGGTAACAACATCACTGTTGGAGGGAGCTTGTGGTTTTAATCCACCAAGAGAAAAGGCAATCTTTTCAATCTTTTATTCTCCCTAAAAAGTCCTCTGGTTTTCCTCATCAAATGGCAAGGAAGAAGAAACATCCTCCTCGGGAGACTCTAACTTCGTGAATTTGACAGCCCTTTCAATCTGGCCAGCAATCATTCTCTCATGTCTGTCTCAGATCAAGAACTTCAGCTTTTTGTCTCTTATTTTTCAAACCTTCCTTGAGCAGAGTTCCAGGCTCCTTATCATTATAAGTAATGAACCAACCTCAGGGGTTTCCTCAACTTTACACTTTCCAGTCTTTCCCTAGTATTTAACAAATTCAGTCAAGAGGATCCATTTTGTAGAATACATACGGACATGATGACGATCCGCAATATAATCAGTGTAAACTAAAACGGCCGCTACTCTAAAAATGATGGCTATGTTTCATATGCTCCATAAAAGCAGATTTCAAATTATTCAGATACCCACCAACAAAGTGGTGAGGATTTTGATCGAATACGCATTAGCTGGCTTAATGGCTCTCGCTCATACAATGGCACTTGAATCCATATTTGTCCCGACATTGTTTCTGGCACATTTGACAATACAGGTCTATAAATTAGAAAAGCAACCGCTCCCTTTGGTTAAATGTATCAGCAGATAAAAAATGAAAACACACATATACCGGACACCCCGTGCCATGGCCCTAGTTCTCCAATGCAATGCAAGCAACTTTACAACAATAACAACATCTTCCTTTGATGCCTCTCGCTACTCTTTGTACTTACTTCCTCTATTCTAGAATCTACAAATTTAAATGCATTTCCGCAAGACATCATCCCCCTGCTCGTTCTTGAAATTGTAACCAAATTACTAAAAGTTCAAGCCTTTTAACCTTGTACAGTATTTTTCCATTACATTTATTAAAAATGCCAAATCAAACCCATTACCACATGACAAAATTGACGTATCCAAGCCAACGGCATCCCCATCAAGCTAATTGTTTGTTCTACAAAAATAACGGGAAAGAAAACTCAGAGAGTTAATGAAATGAGGACAATATACCATCCGCCTAGATAGTTTTAAAACGACGCTAAAGAATGAGCTTATCGCCGAGCTAGGAGTTTGACTTTCAATTCTCTCGCCGAAGTCGCTTTCTTCAATTCTTTTTACAACATCCCTTGCCTCGCCTGTTTTAATTGAAACGAAAAGTTATGTTCTTACGGAGGGCTGTTTTGGAAGGCCAAGATTCTACCCGTAGTTTCTCAACCGATGCTCTACCAACTGTTGTTGCAGCAGAAGTTCTCAAGAGCCAGCTCGCTCGCCTTCCGCCATTAGAACGCCTTGGTCTTTTGCTCGTCGGAGTTAGAAGGAATAGACCTAAAATGTGTTGTTCGACCATCGATCTAGAGATTGTTAAATCTTAGCCATAGGATCAAGTGATCAAACCTCAGCCATTGGATCTAGGGCGTGGTCCATTACACAACATTATAATACTAGTGATGCCAGCGTTGCTGGGCATAATTTGAAAGCCTGTAAATGTTTTGGTCGCAATGAGAAAAGTGTGCAATATTAATTCAATTGTTGTATCTTTTTTATTATGGCAAAAACTTCTGAAAAGTTTAATAAACTTTCGTAAAACCTAGCTCCTTCATGTTAGATAGTGTTGCATTGGGGTCGTTGAGAGCTTTGAGTAGGACATCATTGGTGCTTCTTTGTAGCAATTTTGGGCGGGAGTAAAATGTTAATTTGGGTAGGCTTTGAGGTAAGGTTATGGTCAAAGTCTATAATTCTTGGTGAGGTGGTGAGGAGAATCTTGTTGCTTGTGTGTATAAGGTCTTCTATTTTAAGGAGGTCATGTTGGTTGATGATCCTAATCTCTGCTATGCTCCCAAGTCAATAAAGTTGCATTTATGATGCATTCTTCGATATCTCAACCAAGTCGCGGATCGAGGTTTGGTTGTTGGCCCGTGATATGTTGGATGTCTCAGCTTGTTCATCTTCTTTGGTGTGGTAGATTAATTTTCTCGTTTTATTCTATAGGTACTTAGGCACATTTTTATTACACACACAACTTTACACCTATATTTTTAAAATCGTGGTCGATGCTCCCATAAGCATTGGAGAATAATTTACCTATGTAACGCTTGAGGCAAAAGCAAACTAAGGAGCTCCCATCAATCCAAATAATATGAAGGGCGTTATAGACTCTCACTTGCACAACAGGAAAAGGATACACAATGTTGCTACAATTTGGATGGCAATGGTTATTTGTTGCAAGAATTGTATTATTGCATTAAATCATCCATGAGCACAACATTACCATGAGCTTACAAAAGGATACACAATGTTGCTACAATTTGGATGGCAATGGTTGTTTGTTGCAAGAATTGTATTATTGCATTAAATCATCCATGAGCACAACATTACCATGAGCTTACAATCAGATATTGCCATAGGAAGCACTCTGGAGGATTTGCCAAATGTAAGAGTCCAGAAGCGCCATGCAATGCTTTTCATCAATTTGGATAACTGCAAAATATTGAGCTTACAATCACATTTGCCATAGGAAGCACTTTGGAGGATATATTTGCCAATTGTTCTAGAAGGCCATGCAATCATAATTTTTCAATTTGGACAATCGCAGAATATTGATGATTGCAACGAATAGAGCGAATAGAGCAAATGAAATACACAATATACAAAAGCAGGTGACCTTCCATCTGCATTGAAAGCATGTGCTTCCTTTTCATAGCCTTATTGAGAGTCCTAACATCATGCTACTCCATGTGAACCCACATCCTTGTATGCCATATTGTCAAACACCTCTATATAGCATTCTAACTCCCACACCTTTGATACATATTGATTAAAGCATTCACTCAGTTTGGCACCATCAGCAATAGCTTCAATTAAACCACCTTCATCATGTACATCTATAAACCTTCATCATGTACATCTATGCTCTTTGGTTTTCATCATAACCTTGTAAAGCTGCTAACTTTCTATAAGCCACTCGAATAAAGAGATGGCTGGGGTGGCATTGAAAGCATGTATGATCACACAAACTCAACATGTTGGCAGATCTCATGTGAGCCTTCATAGCTAATGCTCAATTAAATGCGTAATCGGAGAGTTTGAAGTTGATAGAAAGAAGTTTTATGAGAGGCTTTGGCCCCAAAAAAAAAAAGGCGCATTGAATATCCCCGCCATAAAGGATCCCGAAAGGAAATATCAAGAATTTAATAGTCTTGTCTTTTGCACTTTTCAACTCCACTTTTTCGTAAAAATGTAAAACTAAGGCTTACAACTTCAATTTCCAATTTTGCGAGCTTTGGGCCCAAGTGCAGCTTTTGGGCCCAAAGGCACGCACGGCTCTGTGTATTTAAGAGAAGAATATGATAACATTAAAAGGAATATGGAAATGCATTCTATGCTCTGATAAAAGTTTCTGTTAGAGGAATGCCTAATGAGGAAAGCCGCACATCAAAAACATCATTAGAGAAGGACGTGTGCCCATGGCGTATAAGATGCAGTCTGCAGGTTTTTTTAGTGTCCAAACCACATTGCAATATTAAGCATCCGCCCAATAAACAAATGAATAAGATGCATTTTGAACAAAACCGTAACGGGCAGCTCACATGACCTATTTTGGAAGGATGAGCTCAATTTACTAACCTTCCTTGAAGGCCGGAATATTGGAAACAATTTGCATTTCCCAAGTTCATCGACCTGAATTAATTATCCTGCCCAATCAGATCTTTACATAATGCACTGGAAGTAATATAATGTACATCACATTTAAACTAATAAACATAAAATACGAATATGACATACCTTATCTTGGAAACTCGCTTGAACCGACCTCGCCTTTGGGGCTCTACAGAAACCGAAAATGAATCAAGAAAGATTTGTTATTATTATGCTGCCTGTAGCTTACCTAAATGGCCGATTGACTTGAAAGAGTATAAACCCCCGCCAAAATGTTTTTATATGCTGCATAATGCAAAACTCTGAGAATCTCTCGGCAGAAAGAGCTCCTGCCATACCAGCTCCTAAGCCATTCGAATATTCGATGCCCTGTTTTAGCAGACCACAGGGAATTGAATCCTGCTTTGAGCTCTAGCTACCGCTTCAAGGGGATCTGTAAAACAAAGCAGAAGATTTTAAACGAATTAAAAGTCAAATACATGTATATAGCTTTGATGCCACAAACTTTTTTCCTCCTCGACTGCATCGCATGCCGAAGTTTCTACCAAAGAATAGATTAATTGACCAATTTAGATTTCCCATCATTTCTGAAGCGATGTATATTTGGTGCCAGGTGATTGCAATGAGGTCTCAATATATCTCAACATATTACTTAGCTAATCTGCTTAAGGGACAACCGAAATAGTTCAATAGATAATTATTCCCAAAGGCTAACTCTGTACAAAAGAATGAACAAAAAATATCATCACGTACCCATTTAACATAGATCTTGAAGGCTCTTGGTTGCAAAAGCTACAAAATATCATCTCCATGGGCAACATGCAACCCTCTTTTACAGGTCGTTCTTGGCGGCTTCCAGAATGCTAAAGCTGAGATTTCAATGCCGGAAGATGCTGCGAGATCATGGTTTTACCAATAGTAAGATTCACCAAGTTCTGAAGACCACACTCTGCCATCGGCCTGCTCAGCGACCCTCCCCTGCCCTGCCATATCAGCTTTAGATCTTGTCCTGCTCCCCCTGGAAAAAGTGAGCGAGACAAAAGCCACCATAAATATGTATAGCAGAATAAAGTGAAGAAAGGGCTATGGCGGCAACAGCGTCCGGCGATGGAGCTCGAAGGTGCGATGACCGCCCTCGCTAAACCTAGAAAAAAAAAACCAAGAATATGACGTGGCATCATCTCCTCCATTGGCTTGATCAAATCTGGGCCACCCAAATTAGGGCTGGGTCCAACACTTACACAATAACATTATAATATAAGATAGGATTTGTGTGTTGCCGTTCTAGCTCAATTGGTAGAGCGCAAGGCTTTTAACCTTGTGGTCGTGGGTTTGAGTCCCCCGGATGGCGATTAGATATGGACTTTAATTTCTGTACGTTTAATTTAAAACAACTTAATACACACATTCAAGTTTTTCATATCTTGTCGAGAATCCCTTACTCAAAGGCTGCTACTGCCAAGTTGGTCTCCTCCCAAGCAGGTACAAAAAAGAATGCTAATCTCAGCTTGGATTTCTTCGAGTTCGATGCGAACTGCTCATGCTATTTGGGCTCCTTACAAAGTACTCGTATATGTCCCTATGTTGTGCATTAGCCTTAAGAGACAATCACTTTTAGGAATTGGGTTAGGAAGCACTACAAGGCTGCTTAAAGCCAAGCTGCATTCCTTCAAAGAAAGTACTAGAAAGGATGCTTTAGATTCCTTCGAGTCTATAATGGGCGTATCATGATAATTAGGCTTCTTATAGACTAGTAATAGTGCCCAGCGTTGCTGGGCAGAATTTGGGAGCCTATGTGGATGGAAACCTATTCAGCCTAGACTTTGTTTCATAAATCATATAATAGAAACTAAACCCAGTGTTGCTGAGCTATAAAAGGTTTTTGTGCATTTAATATCCTTTTCCTTTCCTTTCGTTTTTGCTCTATCCCGTGTTTCTTCTTTTTCCTCATTATCCTACACAGTTTCCTTTTTCCTTTTTTTCTTATTTTTCTCACATGTTATCTTTTTCCCTTCTCCCCTTTTTCTTTTTTTTAGCCCCCTTCTCCCTCCCCTCCCCTTCCCTTCCCTTTTACTTCCTCTTCCCTTTCCCCTTCTCATTTTTCCCTTTCCCTTTTTCTTTCCCTTTCCCTTTCCCTTACCCTTTCCCTTTCTCTTCCCTTTTCACCTTTTTCCTGCCCTTCCCATTTTTCCCTTTCTTTTTCCGCTTTCTTTTCATTTTCTCTTACCCTTTTTCCATGCCCCTTTTTCTTCTCTTTTCCCCACCTTTTTGTGTGGCCCTTTTCTTCCCATCTCTTTTCCCATTTTCCTCTCCCCTTTCCCTCATGCCTTTTTTCCCTTCCCTTCCCCTTTTCTTTTTTCCTTTCTCTTCCCTTTTCATCCCTTCCCCACCCTTTCGCTTTTCTCCGTGCCCTTTTTCACTTTCCCTTTTCTCATTCCTTTTCATTTTCACTTTCCCTTTCCCCTTTCATATGTGCCCTTTTTCTTTTTCTTTTTCCATCATCTTCTACCTTTTTCCTCTTCCACTTTTCCCTTTTCTCTCTGTTTTTTTTCTCCCTTTCCCATGCTCTTTTTCCCTTTCCTCACCCTTTTCCTCTTCCCTTTTTTCTCATGCCCTTTTCCCCTTCCTCTCTTCCTTTTTTTCCATTCCTTGCTCTCCATCATTTCCTGTTCCCCTTTTCCTCATTTTCCCACCCTTTCCCTCTTTCTCTTTTCTTGGTGCCTTTTTATCTTCCCTTTCCCCCTCTTTTTTTCTTTTCCCCCTTCTCTGTCCCTTTTCTAATGCCTTTCCTCACCTTTTCTCTCTAACCTTTTCCCTTCCTTTTTTCGATGCCCTATTTTCGCTTTTCGCTTTCCTTTTTTCACCATTTCCCTCTTCCCTTTTTGCATGCCCTTTCCCCTTCCCTTTTGCCCTTTTCCTCAGGTTGCCCTTTTCTAGGTACCCTTTTCCCATTTCCATCTCCTTTTTTCTTTTTTTTTCGTTTCCTTTCCCTTTCCCTCATCCCATGCGCTTTTATTAGGTTCCTTCTTCCCACCATTTTAATGTTCATCTTCCCCCTCCTCCCCCTCCCTTTTCCCATCCTTTCCCTCTTTCCCTTTTCACGATGCCTTTTTATCTTCCTTTTTCCCCTCTCTTTTCCTTTTCCCTTTTCGCTTTCCGTTTTCCATGTCATTTTCCCCTTCCATTCTCCTCTTTCCTCACGTTTTCTCTCTAACCTTTTCCTTTTCTCTTTTTGATGCTCTTTTTTTGCTTCTCTTTTCCTCTTTCTTCACCTTTTCCCTCTTCTTTTTTTCCCATGCCCTTTCCCCTTCCTTTTTTGCCCTTTTCCTCATGCCCTTTTTTTAGGTTCCCTTTTCCATCTCCCTTATTCTTTTTTCTTTTCCCGTGCCCTTTTCCCATGCGCTTTGTTTGTCCCCTTCTTCCCGCCTTTCTCCCTTACCTTTTTTCTCCTTTTCACGTCCTTCCCTTCTTCCCCTTTTTCCGTTGCCCCTTTTCCCTTCCCTTTCTCCCTCTCTATTTCTATTCTTTTGTTTTCATTTTTCCCATGCCATTTTTCTTTCCCTTTTTCCTTTCTTTGTCCTTTCCTCTTCCCCTTTTTTCCACGCCCTTTTTCCCTTCCCTTTTCCCTTTTACCCGTGCTTTTCCTCCCTTTTCCTTTTCCTTTTTCCTTAAGAGATCAAATCATGACTAATCACGATAGTGGGAAGTCGTGCAATAAATCTCGGCCTTCAGTTTCAATCAGATAATATCAACCATTTAAATTAGGGCTTGATCCATTCAATACGATATAACATTATAATATAAGATTATGGTTTATACGACAAAAAAAACGAGTGTGGGGCAATTAGAACTGTGTATTGATCTAAATAAGGATCAAGTTGAAATTGTAGAGATTTTTAGGTTGAACTCAATCGGATATCCTATAGGGACTTGGAAATCTAAAAGGTCACATCCGTGCTGTAGTTGCCACTCTAATCAAGCTAATGTTGGGCGTAAGAGAACTGTACTATGTATAGTCTCCCTGATTCATATATTTGAAAGTATGTACAAATAGTGCTTTCATTTGTACATTACGTTAAATTTGTTTTCACTATATCACTTGCCGTCCTAGCTTAGTTGGTAGAGCGCACGGCTCTTAACCTTGTGGTCGGAGGTTCGAGCCCCCCAGATGGCGATGGGCTGAAAATGTTTATCGATGTTATGATTCAATGATCTCACATATTGCACAAACTTCGTTTCTTCATATCACAGTAGTATTATCCACATAAGACTAGAAACCAAACTGAAGATTGAAAATAAGAATGTCTTTTTCCTAGCCACTGGTTCCAGCATATTTATGACCTTCAGGCATGTAGTCTCTTCAGAGATGTAAAAGAAATAAGACAATATCTCGCCGGGATGCAAAAGTTGTAATATATAGAATGCATTGTTGATGGAGTTATTAAATGTTTATGGCATGCAATTAACTAAATTTAGATTGATTTAGGGTTCATCATGGTTTGTCCATTCTCCATGTTTACTTCCAGACGGTTGGTTTTTAAAAGAAAAATACATCACATGGAAACTAACTACCCTGAGCATTCTATGGCAAAAATGAAATCTTATGCAAATGCACAACTTGGATTGCTCAACTTAAAAGAAATACATCTAGCGATGTACTCAGTCTTTTTGAGCAAAAATCCGCACATCAATTGATGCAAACTTAAGATGAATAGGACAATCTCAGCATGTTGAGGGAACTTAAATTCTAAGTGAGATGAATAAGACAATCTCAGCATGATGAGGGAACTGAAAGCAATATGTTTCAAGGGATTTGAACCCTCTGAGATACCAACTTGCATGTGAATGGAGAATGTCTATAGCTATAACAATGGAGTACCTTGGTTGGTATTATTAGCTCTAATTAAAACAAGGAGAACTACAAATAAGTTGGCAGTAATATATGCAAAAGATAAATTCATTGCATTGAGATTGAAAAAACATGACATGCCACATTCATATGATTGTCCCATTGTAGAAAATTGCAACTAAACTAATTTGGAAAGCAAAAATGCACATCCTCTATCATCTTTCTTCTATTGTTCAACTTTAAGCAAAAGACCAAAATCATGCCACTACCATGCATAGGCACAACTGATCTTAAAGTAAAATACTCGTGGACTGTGAATTGTCAGCATGTCTAAGAGATTCGTCTTGACTAATAATTGTTACCATTATATGCATAGAGTTTTGAGCCCGTACTGGCCCACAGCTTGCTTGCAAGAAAGTAAATTATAATAATATTATTACTTTGTTTTTTTACAGCTATAACATGTGCATTATATGTTGAATCAATTGAGGAAATGGGCTATTCTTCACAGCTTTTTGACCATATTTTCTCCATCTATAGCCATTGTCCATCAATTCTTTTTCATTTCAAACTTCAATAGCATATCTGGAGCTACGGTTGCACTTCTTCCCTTTTCGTCTCGATCTGCTACCAAAAAAAGAAAAAGAAAAAAGCGTGAGAAACCATTCAAGTTACAACAAAAAAAAACAAACGGAATTCAAGGTTTTGGAACATGTAGCTTACGGCTGCCTGGTCTTAAAACCCGGTCTTTTTTTGCATTTTTTCCTTCACACCCACAACCCCTCCATGACTAATCTCTTCGTCGTTGCCAGAAGTGGAAGTGAATATGAAAATATTCCGTATCTATTACACAGACCTTGCAAGCGCCCCCCTGAAGCGCAGTGCCAAAATGTAGATGAGTGACTCGGGCTGTAGGAGAAAAATGCAAAATTCAAAATTCGTACTGCGGCATCCCGCAAGGGGAGAGGGAATGCCACATGCGGCGTAACATGCGGCATTCCGGACGCGAAAATCAAAGCCCACTCTTTTTAATAGAGAAGATATGCTAGATGGTATATAATATTTCAAACGTACATGTACCTACATAATGTTCCATGTCAACTTCAAACTCAATAGATATCAAATATACATGTGCCTACGTAACATTCCATGTCAATTTCTTAAATTTAGGTTGGTTGCAAATGATAAGTGATAATTTGTTGCTCCTCATGCTATAATTCTATGTATTGATCCTCTCAATAATTTGTCTTAGTGCATATAACAAAAAGTTGGCCCACAAGTTTCTCGAGTACATGCAAGTTGTGGTAAGAATTATTTTGAAGTGACATTGAGTATGGAAACATCCTTCACAATGCAAATCTTATGGCGTCATTTTAATAGGAAATAGAATGTAGAAATCCATTGCACCACCACGAGTTTGTGCTATCAAGCTTGATATGATAAGCATGCGTCCAACAAAGAAAGAGGATGTGAACATTCTTTGTGAAATATATGTATATATATAATCTAGAACACAAAAATCAAGGCTAATCAATTAGAATAGAAGCTTGTAGGATTCATTTTTGCAAAGTCAGAGGCATCCAATGCAACTTCTGTGCTCAAATCTATGGGTAAGGCAAAAATGCAGATTGTGCATAGGTTAAAATCACATTGAAGCTTCTAGCTACACATATTTGGTACTTCCCTGCAGAAAAGTGAATAGGATGTGCTACAATAAGGATTAGTGATTGCATGCAAGACTTCCTTCTTGAAACACATTACCACTTGAGTAACATGTAATATCTTGCTATTGCCATTTTGTTTTATTTTGCCTGCAAAACAACTGAAATGAAAAGAACTTTATAGTTTGCCTCTGAATGGCAAATGCTTAAAATGTACAGCAAATTATTCCTGCACAGTATATTCTTGCAACACCGAAAACAATACCGTACCTTTTGTTACATCCTTAGCTATTTTCGTAAATTCAATCGACGTTGTCAAGATTTCTAGTCATTTTATGGCTAAAGCAATTTTTGATAAACTACTGATCATCTCCTTGATGAATGTATCCAGCTAGCAACATGTTCCATGCCACCAGGTCCCTTGATATAATTTAGTTAATCACCCGCTGGTAATGATGTTCTCATGCTCAATATCTTCTTGTTACCAAATCTAACTATCAAAAAAAATTGAGATGGATGCCTGGCATGATAAGGAAATCTCTATGCTTTTTACTTAATCAGACATGGAGGCAGACTTCTATAAGAAAATGTCTTGAAGATGCAAGAAAACAAATCTTGCCCTATGCCACGACTCAATTTGATAACTGATTTAATAAAATATTAATAAGCTGGAGGTTAGTAGTGGAATTCTATATTCAGATTAATATCTCTGCATAATCTGCACAACTCTTTACCTTGAAGCAAGTATTGCATTCCTGTATTCAACTAAAAATCCTCATTGAATTAATCTGGAATGGAAGGAAAAGCATTATTACCCTTTTTTGAGCACCCTCACAGCCGATGAATAGCTGAAGAACTAATGTGCAGAGCTCATTCTCAAGCCCCTGTTTGTCAAAATAGGGCGAAGCTTTTTCTCGACAAAATGTGGAGCTAAAAAATGCATCAGTTAATATACCTCAATTCTAAAATGGATCACAACTACTTTCAGAGAAAATACTATAACATGCTTTTGGATAAGAGCTTACTGCATACTTCTTGCCAAAGGCTCGTACAATGCAAAGTCAACACCAAAGCAGAAGAAAAAGAAGTCCCTCTAGCCATGGAGCTCCACTCTATACCATTCATTAACAATCCCCATCATCTTGGATTTTGTCGTTCTTTCTGTAGCAAATGCACAAAATCAGTTTACGAACTACCATAAATAATATTCTCTGACTCTAAATAATAAAGCAATAAGCTCAATGAAATAAACCTAGTTTCATATGCTTGATTTTAAATCCATGATACATATTCTCAAGAGCTTCTGGCATGCAATGAACACAACATTCAGAAAAGGACCCATATGTTTAGTGCGTTCATTTTGAGACATCTTTCTATAAGTACGAAATTGCAAGGGCCACATCTGAAACCTGCAACAAAATGATTCATAAATTAGATAGATGGAAGACATTTCAACACAAATTACAGCATAGCATCTTCCAATATGAAGATCCGTTTAAGGTCGCGCTCTAGTGCAAGCAAATGGACAAATAAAAAAGGACAAATGCAGTTGTAAGAGTAAAAGAGGAAAGAGGAGATAATAGAGCAGAGGTTTTGAAAATGAAATCATTTCCTGAGTTACTTCATTCACATATTGTGTAAAAACTATGTGTTTCAGAACTCAGAATATGACAATCAATTGCTTACCTTTTCTACAAAATAGATCTCCCATAAGTGGTATTCCTGATATCTTAGCAACAGAGTTGGCTATGGAAGAGCCATTTGCAAATAAATAAGAAGGCGTGGTCATGATCTTTGTCCCTTGCCAAGGCGCCTTTGAGATGTCTGTAAACGGTTTGAGATCCAGTCGCCATAGCTCTTAATCAAGGAGCAGAAAAACCTGCAAAAGGAAATGTTTATGTAGTATCAAATAAAACAGAGCCCTAAGAATCTTACTGCCATTGCCAGCAAAGCCGAGAAGGAGAAACGTTATGAACTTTCTATCTTTGGCTTGAATAATAGTTGGCTTCAGCCAAGGAAATGGATCGCCATAGTGCTGAAAAAATAAATTGTCATTGATTTGCATAGATGAAAGCTTAAAGCTGAGAAACAAATCCATAGAAGCACACCATAAAAAACAAAAAACAAAATCCGGCAGAGAGAGTAGACGTACACCACAAAAAAAAGATCCCACAGGGAAAGAGGGAATGCGCAGCTCAAGAATCAAATGACCCAGAGACGACCGCGCCAAAAGGAGGAAGCAAAAATCAACTGAGAAATTCGTAGCATTCAAAATTATCATTGAATGCTAGCAACCAGTGTCCCGCAGGCGGGAACGCAAACTGAAGGGAACGCCGCATGCGGCGTAACATGCGGCGTTCCTGGCACGCACCCCAACACCCTCACAAAATAAAAAAGAAGATTAAATGCTAGCAACCAGCGTCCCGCAGGCGGGAACGCAAACTGAAGGGAACGCCGCATGCGGCGTAACATGCGGCATTCCTGGCACGCACCCCAACACCCTCACAAAATAAAAAAGAAGATGTGAGTAGAATTATGGAAAATTTTAATTGCTCATTTGTGTGTTGCCGTTCTAGCTCAGTTGGTAGAACGCAAGGCTTTTAACCTTGTGGTCATGGGTTCGAGTCCCCCGGATGGCGATTAGATATGGATTTTAATTTCTGTACGTTTAATTTAAAACAACTTAATACACACATTCAAGTTGTTCATATCTTGTCGAGAGACATTTGAGCTTCAGAATCCCTTACTCAAAGGTCAAGCATCGCCAAGTTGGTGTTGCTACTACCAAGTTGGTCTCCTCCCAAGCAGGTACAAAAAAGAATGCTAATCTCAGCTTGGATTTCTTCGAGTTCGATGCGAACTGCTCATGCTATTTGGGCTCCTTACAAAGTACTCGTATATGTACCTATGTTGTGCATTAGCCTTAAGAGACAATCACTTTTAGGAATTGGGTTAGGAAGCACTACAAGGTCGCTTTTAAAGCCAAGTTGCATTCCTTCAAAGAAAGTACTAGAAAGGTTGTTTTAGATTCCTTCGAGTCTATAATGAGCGTATCATGAGAATTAGGCTTCTTATAGATTATGGTTTATATGACAAAAAACACGAAGTTTGGGGCAATTAGAAGTTGAAATTGTGTATTGATCTAAATAAGGATCAAGTTGAAATTGTAGAGCTTTTAGGTTGAACTCAATTGGATATCCTATAGGGACTTGGAGATCTGAAAGGTCACATCCGTGCTGTAGTTGCCACTCTAATCAAGCTAATGTTGGGCATAAGAGAACTGTACTATGTATAGTCTCCCTGATTCATATATTTGAAAGTATGTACAAATAGTGCTTTCATTTGTACATTACGTTAAATTTGTTTTCACTATATATCACTTGCCGTCCTAGCTCAATTGGTAGAGCGCAAGGCTCTTAACCTTGTGGTTGGGGGTTCGAGCCCCCCGAATGGCGATGGGTTGAAAATGTTTATCGATGTTATGATTCAATGATCTCACATGTTGCACAAACTTCGTTTCTTCATATCACAGTACTAATTCTCTCTTATATCACATAAAATGTGAGTAGAATTATAGAAAATTTTAATTGCTCATTTGTGTGGTGCCGTTCTAGCTCAGTTGGTAGAGCGCAAGGCTTTTAACCTTGTGGTCGTGGGTTCGAGTCCCCCGAATGGCGATTAGATATGGATTTTAATTTCTGTACGTTTTAAATGCTTAATACACACATTCAAGTTGTTCATATCTTGTCGAGAGACATTTGAGCTTCGGAAGCCCTTACTCAAAGGCTTCTATCGCCAAGTTTAAGGTGTTGCTACCGCCAAGTTGGTCTCCTCCCAAGCGTGTACAAAAGAATGCTAATCTCAGCCTTTGATTTCTTCGAAGTTCGATGCGAACCTGCTCATGCTATTTGGGCTCCTTACAAAGTACTCGTGATATGTACCTATGTTGTGCATTAGCCTTAAGAGACAATCACTCTTAGGAATTGGGTTAGGAAGCACTACAAGGCTGCTTAAAGCCAAGTTGCATTCCTTCAAAGAAAGTACTAGAAAGGTTGATAATAAGCGTATCATCAGGGATAGGTTCTGTACGTATGAAATTATTTTTTCAGACATATAAAGTCCAAAAATACGTATTTTTGGAAAAAAAAAAATATTTTCAGATTTTATACTTGCCTTCTATTTATGCTTTGAAACTTTTTTCTCAGCGAAAGTAGTCGAACCTTCCATTTAAAAAATATATAAAAATTATATATATATATATATATATATATATATATATATATATATATATATATATATATATATATATATATATATTTTTTCGAAGTTTAAACCGCTGATGACATTTTTCGCTTTATTGTCGCTGTTCTAATTATTTTCTTAGCAAGGCTGATTATAAGTTTATTTAAGCAAAATATCAAAGTCTCTAAAGCCTCCCCTTCGGGGGTCAGATAAGTCCGATAATCTGGGATTATTTGGATGTCTTAGCTAGTTAGAAGGATTAGTCTAGGCTGGTCTATATATATATATATATATATATATATATATATATATATATATATATATATATATATATATATATATATATATATATATATATATATATATATATATATATATATATATATATATATATATATATCCTATATTATAATGTTATGGCGTAAGTGTTGGACCCAGCCCTAAATCCAAAGGTTGAGATTTAAGTTTGAGATTTAATGGTTGAGATTTAAACAATTAGGATTAGAGGATGAGCAGAGGATCCAAAAATAAACAAAGGAAAAGGTCATTATGTTTTTTTTTTGACGCAAAACGAGGATCCAAAAATAAACAAAGGAAAAGGTCATTAGGATCGTATATGCCGCCTTCTTCGAAAGGTGGCACAAATCAAACTGTGGATTTCCGCAGATGAAATCGGGGACATCAACTAGGCAATGAGCAATCGGACGGTTAAAGCTTGAAAAATCCTTTTCATTGTCGAAGGCCATAGCATGGTGTTTGTGTTTTGCCTTCGACGAAAAGCGAGGCATGGTTAGTTACGATTTTGATGGTCCGTACATGCCCCGGGTTGTCTTCTCGTCGATTTGGTCTCGATTTGGGCTATGCCAAAATCCAGAGGATGTAATCGGGTGTATAACTTGGCTTCTCTCGGGTGTCTAGAAGAAGACGATGCATTGGTCTAGCAAATAAAAGAAACAAAGGGCTTTGGCTACGCGGGCATCTACAGATCCGCAAAACACCTTCGCCGCCGATGGTGGCTCAGCCCGATGCCGCCGAGCGAAAGTGATCGTGTGAATGGTCGTTTATTCTCAAAGATCAAACAAATGTTTCGTCAGAGCTTCCAGATGCTAAATTGCCTAAAGTGGTCTTCGCTTTTCCTTCTATTTGATCTCTGCCGCAAATTTTGTGTGTTTTGATATTGCCTACATTAGAAAGGTTGACTTTGAATGGCCTCATAAGTCTTAAGGGCCTATGGCGTGTTGGATCACTTTTGCAACTTATTCTAAGGTCGAGGTATGCCTGACCGATTCCTTTCATAGTGACTCACTTTGGATGCCTTATTTCACGCATCTTATGTGGAAGCATGTCACTCGAAAGCAAATGTCGTGATCGCACAGCCTTTTATGGGTGAATCCAATGAGGATATCTCTTGGGTGTTTTCAAATATGGATGATGTAACTTATATTTCGTATCTCCTTATGTTTAGGATTGATTTTGCTCACAAAGTTAACATTCAAGTAAGATTCTCTTCTGATTCTCCGTTAGTCCAATTTTTGTTGATGGAAGCTAGACGGAAGCTAGGTTCTCATCTTTTGAGCTCACAACTATTCTTAAGAAGCAATCTTGAATCAAAAAATGGTGCAAATGCAGAGGATGAAAATGGTGCAAAATTCCTTCCTAATAGAAGAGATCACCATGCCCAAGGGCCTACAGGCCGCTTCCCCAATTGGCTTCTCGCTGTTGATTTTCTCGGTAAATCTCTCATGTTCTTCTCATTCCGTTGAACTTATTATAGACTATTTCCTTCTCACAGATTATGTGAATTTTGCAGCTTCTAGATTGGGATTGCCATATCGCCTTTCCTTTCTTATCTCCGTAACTGAGATTGTCGATTATTGATGGAATAAACAAATTCTGGGCTTTGAGTTTTAGACTCCACATTGGTTGTCTTGGTAAGAAAATTACTTCATATAATGTTTCATGGGAATGTCCAATGCATTTGTAGTGCTGCAATGCTACAAAATGCCTGCTTCTTTGCCACAATTTTCCTTCCTTAGAAATACTACGTATCATCTTTTATCTTCTTAGAAGGTAAATCTTTTATCATCTGGGAAGGTAAATTTGCAATAGAGTAGCATGGAAAAATGATCTTTCTCCTCCCTTCCGCCATTTCTCCCCGCTTTGTCCTATTTCTCCTATTTGTTTGTTATTTTATGGCAAGAGAATCATGGATTCTGGCAGGTGACCTCTCGTTTTCATATAGTGAGCCCACGGTCTTCTTTATAATCTTATAAAAAGTGTGTTTCAGCTTCCTTGCTGCTGTTATACAGGCCCTTGCCCGTGTTATACATATTTACGGTGGCTTTTGAGGTTCGAGACTGTAAGAGATTGCATACATTTTTGCCATGGTTGTTTTATCTATCCTCTATGAAACAGATCTGCAGTGTTGGGCTTCATTGACTATTTGTGAAGCATGATTGAAGTTCAATAAGAGGTAATGCATTAACTATTTACATTTGTAAGGGCTTAATTAGGGAAAATAAGGAGACACGGATCCTGTATGACCATAAGCCCCACGCATTAACAACTTCAAGATAGTAATGTATGTTAGTGTGATAGTAATACGTTCATGTATTAATGCGGTGAACCAGACATCTAGCCCAAACTTCAATGCATGAAGTCTGACCCTCTTCATCTTGGCAGCTTTGATTTACAAATTCAGTTGTCCTTCTATTGTTGCATACTTTCAGACTTTGACAAGAAGCTTCATCTATGAAAGGCTCACGCATATGCATGTAATTACACTCTCCTTAAACCCTTATGGCTGGCCATCAACAAAGAAGTTGAAATCACAATGTATTCTATCTCAATACTGATTGTGACAGATCCGGGAATATGGCAGAAAAATAGATATCTTATGAGTCATGCAACCTGGTAAATTCTTGAGAAGTAGCTCTTATATCGCTATATGGATTTTGCATGAGTGTTGGAGAGTGAGCCTTTGTTTGAGCATCGATGTTCTCATTTACCACATGCAAGAAATGTCAATAGGGCATTATACCCGGATATTTCCCCGGCAAGTCAATAGTCCGTGATATTACTCACGCTTAAGCCGCATTGATGGCTTCTTATGGATTGAGAACTCACGTAAAATGGCCATAAATCATTCACTGGTTAATTGCTTCAATCTGGCTAATTAAGTCATCGCATTGCTTATTTACATTTTATATCTTACCTCTGTTCTGTTTGGCATCTATTGCAAAGCAGAGTGCAGCACTGGAACATTGGATCTATTGGATGTATTGCCAAAATGTTCTAATCCGGATGGTTCGGTTCCAAACTATTGTGGCTGCAAGTCTATTGGTGTTTTTGTTCTTATCTATGTTCCATACAAAATTACCTGTTGCCATCCAGATTATTGTTCTTTCATATTAGTATATGATTGCCTTGAAAAGGATTTCCACTTTAATTATACAGAAGGCAAATATATGCTCCATACTCTGTTTGCTAATATAAAATTCATTTGCTAGAATTATCTTATGCGGGTCTAATCACATTGCATTCAAGTATGTATATGATGAGCTACAGAAGACACATAAATGGCTTGCCATATATTTCCATTCTTTCGCTGCAGTTGCAATTAATATTAGTTTCTACATTAAAGGCAATAGTTGTAGATAATTATTATTGAAGTGAATGCTATGTGATTAGTAGCTGATTAGTAGCCATTCGCATGCTAAAAGCAGTAAATTGTTATGGTTGATTAATGTAGCAATTTATGTGCTATAATAGTTGGTAATACATTTTGCCCGACCATGTATTATGGCATTTTTGTATTGAAGATGTAGCATCTTCAAGAGCTAAGGCTGAGTTCGTTTGTTAGCGTGAATGGGATTTGCGATTGCTAGAGAAATTGTAGTCAAGGTTCTACTCCAGATTAGATGCTGCATCTTGATGCATTGAGTGATCTTAAGGATGCACATATTGCTTACTTTTTCGAGGCATATTTTGTACTTTTCTCGATTACATAAGCAGATAAGAGTTTCCTACGAGCAGTCAGAAATACAATGCACATCTTCTAATTTGGAGTTAAGGTTGTGACGTGACATTGTGGATGCTGCATGATGCTGCTAACAAATTCGCCTTCATAAGTTCTTGCGCTTGAGAATGATTTCACGGAGCACATCATCTTGATGCAAATTAAATATGTCCATGATGTTTTATATTTCAATATAATCAAAACAGACATGAACTATTGCATTGCAGGATTGTCTTTATTGGCAAGAAGGTAGGGAGCTAACCTACCCAGTTCATACTATTACAACCTTAATGTCTACTTTTTGTAATGGTTTAGGTAGGGTGCTAACCTACACATTCTTATTGGTTTGTTTTTTTGGTCCATCTTATATAACTACATACTTCATACACAAATTATAGCACAAAGTTTATTCGAACTTATTTTCAATTATCAATTTTACTCTCCTCTCTTAGACAACACTATCTAAAGCTAATAATGTGTTAGTTTTCTATCTTTTACATCTACAATTTTCTACCCTTTAGATTCACATTTGTAACAATCTATGCGTTGTTCCTTTTTAGCCAACGAATTGTTAAACTTTGCACTATGGAAGCAACCACATGGAATGCACTATGGAAGCAACCACATGGAATGCCCATCGAAGGTGGAAAATTTTCTATTTTTATCCTATTGTATTGTTGCCATTTTATGCGTTGAACTACTTGACAATGGTTCTATCAGAATGTGCAGTACAACACATCCACAATACATCCACATTATATAAAAGCAACAAGAGAGAAGAAATATGGTAAACAACAGACATGGCCACTTGCATTCTTAAAGTTCCCAAAATGATCCAAGGGCTCGGAAGTTACTCTACAAGCTCTAAAAATGATCAAGGGCCCAGAAGTTACTCTAGCTATGATCCAAGGGCTCGGAAGTTGCTCGAAAGTTACTCTTCAAGTTTTGAAAATGATCTAAGGGCTTAGAAGTTACTCTAGCTTCCCAACATTTACAAGTTTCCAAATTATGCCCAGCAACGCCTTAAATCGGACGGCTGAGATCGTTCAATCAAATTGGACGGTTTAGATGTTACGTTTTAGCTTGCTTTAGTTTCTTCTGCAAGAGCAGCGTGGTCGCCCGTTCAGATGCCTACTCTAGCCGGGGAGGTAGATCAGCTGCTGCTTATGGCTTGGACATGGCTATGGCAGAAGCTTTAGCTTTGGTAGCAGGGATAGAGTTGACATAGAGGTAACCGTTGCAACAACATCTTTTACTAAATCCGGTGAGGCCTTAATAGTTAGACCTGGTTACAGGAAACCCTGTAGATCATTTTGGTGAATAGAAAGCAAGATAAGCCATCACGATTTGTTGCACCTTTGTTATGATTCGGTCTATAAGCAGCTTCCAAATTTGCCACGAACAAACCCAATGCAGGATTGCAGTAATCGGAGGAAGAGCAGGGGATCTGGAGCTGCTGAGAGAGGGCCACAAGGTTCAAGTACCACTACAGCAAGTTTCGAGATCTGCAGGTAATGCGACATATGTAACCCATGATAGAGATTTTAGAGGAAAAAAAGGAAGAAGAAGAGGAAGCAAAGTTTTTCTTACCCTATCGAAGCTACTTCAGAAATGCACTGCAGAACGCCATAGGAATGGGTCAGGTCGGATCTGAAGGTAAGTCTTGTGTGAAATTTTAACAAGCTGGAAAGGGGAAGATTGTTGTTCTTGCTTAGGAATAAATGCAATCTCTTTTCTGGTAGAATGGTGGAGCTTAATCTGAGAATAGGTCAGTTAGACGGAGGCAAGCTACAAGGTACTTTGTTCTTCTATTGGAAATATGAAGCGGTTGAAAAGTTTGGATTCGTCAGAAAATGGATTGCAAAGCCCCCTTCCTTCCTTTATCGAAGATCCCTCCAAGCTTCAACAAGTTAAGATATTTGACATGCGCCTTAATGTTACCAAACTCAAACACTAAAAAAGCCTTTTCAAATTTTAAAGTTCTATATATCTTTAGCAAATGTTATGTGTTCTATCCCTTCTATACTTTTCCATCTTTCTAATTGAGTATTTGTCTCTTTTGATAATGGACTTACGATGTATCCCACCAAAATTAGTCGTTTCTATCCAAGCTTATTTTGCTTGATCTTAGCAATAATCCGGGTGCTAAGGTTGCAAAATCCCTGCCACTCTTGGATCCCTTTCTTTTCGGCAAGACTTGACCTTAGATACTACATCTCTCACTGGATCTAATAGGTGTTGCTATTGTTAAAGAAACCCCTGATAGATGGAGCCTACATGGACATCAGCGTAGCACTGTAAACAATGCTTAGGAGATGCATGATAGTTACATTCTAATACATTGATAAGAGTTGAATGCCAGAGTGAAGAGCTTATGATTGTTACGATCAAATCAAACCTAGAGTGTCCAAGAGCTAGAACTGATTTTCACAAAAGCTTCAAATATATGGATGTTAGCTTAGATATACATCAACCCAAAACATTCGTTTTGCTATTTCTTTCTTTATTCTATATTCACTTTTGATGCATCCATAGGCGAGATGAATTTCTCCAACCCGAATTTCTGCAGGCTCAAACAGAATGAAAGAATATATTTTACAAGAGCGCATGCACTATGGCTCTATCTTTGGCTATGGAGACTAAAGAGGCGACTATGCATAGGCTAAGAAACTGCGTTTCATGACCCAAAGCATGTACTTCGCGACTTTTTTTGTTTGTTGAAGTTTTAAAGGAAGATGATACAATCGATTGCTCCGCATTTAAACTCGATAATAGCATATGCAGTCTCCAGAAAGAGTGCGATGAAGTTCAGTCTCTGTTTTATGTAAGAATAACATCTTCATTATGGTCAGATCATTCGATTTGCCAGTTCTTATTTGAAATTTTTGTATTGATAGGGTTGTAACAACAGGGTACTAAGGCAGAGCATCGGTTGAGAGACTCCGAGGTAGATCAAGGCTAGATCCTTGCTACTCAACTGAGTTCCAAATCGTTCTACCATCATTTAAAATTATTGCATCTCTCAAATCTACATGGCTTTTCTTTTCAGGTTAGGTTATTGTCTCATTATTGTTTCAAGAAAAAGAAGCGACTCTTTTGAATATCGGTTGTAGCTCTATTCGGAACAGTGATCCTGGCAAACATGGAAGAGCAGACAAATAATGAATAATAAGAGTGCCCACAGCCTCCAGAAAGAGCAGTGACATATGCACCTTAAAGGCAACAAATTCTATCTCGAATCGTCTTTTGTCACTGCTGCTTCAGTTTTGCTGTGATTATCAAAATAGAATATCATCTCAAATCTCAGCCTTGCTTCAGCTTCTAGGAAAAAGCCGAGTTTCTTAAATATCCTTAGTCTTCGCGGTTTAAATTCTATGCACGGCAAGTGTGATGAAGCTAGAGAGGTGTTTGACACCTCTCAAATATGCTCAAATGGGTCATGCCAATGAGGCCATTCTGTTATTCACCCAGTTCTTCAGGAAGCAGATTATGTTAACGACATCACATTTATGAGTGTCCACTAATTTGTGACTTTTAGACGCGGGATGTCAAACTAATATTGACAACGAAACAAAAACTGGACATAAAGGTGGCATAATCATTTCATTTTCTTTTGTTTGCAGACGATAGATGTATTCTCCATTTTTGTCAAATGAATAATTAACAAAATGCAAGAAATGTCTAGCATTTACTTAAAAGGTCAAGATCCAAGACTTACTCATGACACAGAGTTATAGTATAGGTCGATTAAGCATTTGGATTTTGATTTGTGGGGATCTTTAATGGATCCACGTGCTACGCTACACAATGATCTACAATGGGTTCATGTGCTACACTACAAAAGGATCTACAATTTACCATGCAAGTGTACACAAGGCACAAGAAATCTTGCAGCTTTTCCTTTTCTTATGTTGCTGCATGGTAAATGGGTGCTTTGAACTCTACTACCTTAACCTAAATCATACATTGAATTACAACTCCAACTAGAAAACCAATACCTAATAGCAACCCAAGCGTGAGTGCATATAAAAAGATGATTTACAAATACTAAAGCAAGACGCTTCTGCTTTCCGAGAAGTTTATAATTAGTAGAGTTGCAAAGATCTTGGGAAGTTTGCATGTATATAAGTTATGACATAGTAATTATTGTTATAAGTTCTTTAATGTTCTGCCATATTATAATGTGAGTAAAGATCCCATGGTTTTGCAACATAGTTTTTGTCAATGGTTCAAAACAAAGCTTTGTTTCTAGAGACAGAGGTACGCATGGGATACATATATATTAAGAAAATCCATTTAAGTCCATCTTTCATCTTTTACAATCAATAATATCCAAGTACTTTTAAAGGTAGCTCTATATAAAAGTGCAAAGTACTTTTAAAGGTAGCTATAGATAAAGGTTCAACATACATTGAACAAGGTGTGTAAGATCACGCTAAATAACGCAATAAATGCAATACCTTCAAAGTGCTACATGGTGTTGTTCATAACACATTCATAGCCACAACACATCCAGATTCATATACATGACCACTTGCAATCTAGCACTTGCAATCTACAGGTTCCCAAAATGATCCAATAGCCCAAAAGTTACTCTGCGCAAATGCACAAGTTCTCAACATTTATAGGTTCTCAAATTATGCCCAGCAACGCTGGGCATCGTTACTAGTATATATATAAGTTATATATAAGTTACACGTGGTTGCTCTGCTTCAAGTGTTCTCAAAATTTTTATCTTATGTTTTGCAGGTTTCAAATTAATGGATGACTTATGGTACTGGCATTACCATGAACTCTGGCTGACCATGATCTATGTCAGGTTTTTTCTTGTATTTTGAAAGGCTTTGGCTGCCTTAGCTTTAATTAGCTTTAATTAGCTCAAGACAGTACACATATTATAAGGGAATAACCTAGTTGTTAATACAGGAAAACTACAATGATATTTACCCTCTGAATATTCCCTGCCTAAAAGTTCATTATGATTAATATTCCCCAAGGGAAACCCTATCTATCTTGTTATGCATTCTCTGGGTTAATATGACTCCATCTTTACATTGTTCGCTTATTCCCAAACCTCAATAATACCTGTACTGGGTTCTCGTAATAGCTCATCCCGTATATTTTGTTAACATTAAATTGGTCATATGTTTGTATTTATACCCTTTTATTTGTGGGTTTTATTGTTTACCCTGAAACATACTGGGTGGTAATTACTATGTGAGGATTGGAGTCTGCTAGTAATATAACTGGTGGTATCTACCTAATTATTCCTGGAAATATCTTATGCTTTGACCTATCGTTTTGACCTATCTAAGTGAGGACCTAATGGTGGTCATGAACATAAGTTTAACCCTTCCTGGTTGGGAACTGATACCTTAAATAATCATATGCATCACTATAAATTTGCTTCTCCTCTGTTTTAACCATCATTTTTCTTAATATTACCTTTCATTTTTCCCTATTCTATCCCAAAGTATTTTCCTAAAGTTAACCCTTGTACTTATATTGGAATAATAGATGGTTACGTGAGACTATGGAAATTTACTTGTCCTGTACACTATGAGGTGTTGATCCCTAAATACGTTATTGGATCTTAGTATAATATTACTCCGAAAATCTAGCATTTATTTGTAAATTGCTCAAACATTTGTTACCTAAACAGAATATGCTACAGGATTCTACGACTGTCGGGTTATTGTCAATTAACCCTAATTTTGCACTTTGTGTTCTCGTTACCCTAACCCTCTAGCCGAAGATATGCGGCTGAATGCCGTCACAGATAGGATTTACGGCATGGCTCCAGTTTTACCGATGATTAAAGACTGAGATGGCGACATGTTCTGTTACAAGTTTGAAGAGTCGGGCTCTAATCCCCCCTCGAATACATACAGTTATATGTTGATGGCCCTGATTGAGATTTCGCATTCTTGTAACCCGGTTCATCAATGGGTTTTATGAATTAAACAACTAGGTAATGTGATCTGCTAATTGATAGTTCCACTATAAATAGATGCATTACTCGTTTCTGAAATTGTGCTCAAAATGGCAGGACGTCACGAAGGCTCTCAGAATAAGGGACCCACTGCAGGAAAGCTTATAGAATCACTTAGAAGAGTGGCATTGAGCACCCCAAACCAAACTCTTCAAAGGCACAATTGTTTGAGCTATGTAGATTCCACAAGATTGATCCAAATGGTAGCAAAGTCGGGCCGGCACTATCACCTCGGGGCCATCCCTAGTCTCAAGAGCCCATGTGCTAATACTTCCAAAGCCAAAGAAGTCCCCACGAAAACATCCAAGATGTTGTCGATTCTCACGATGAAGATGACGAAATCTCGATGAGGATCCGCTACTCAATCGTATACCTATTGGCCCCTATTTATGATCATCTAAGAAAGTGCTATGCCCCGGAAGGTTTAATCCATTTGTTTATAAAATTCATGCAATATTATGTCTAGTAGTTCCCATCCTTTGTTTAACATAATCAATATTTCGGTTTCCTCGACTCTATCTCGCCAGCTTAATTGCCTTCATTCCTTAAATTGTGATTGTATAAGTAGGATGTTTCCTTCAAGCATTTGCGGTGCCCATGATAAATTGTCAACTAAGGCCCCTAGTTTTTAGAAAATATCTGTAAAAAGTAGTACTAGATCTTGATTTTGAAGATTAACAAATATTTATGTTTTCCTTTGTATTTTGATGATGGATGTATTAAGGAAATCGGAAAAACTTTGGATATAATTCGCTAATTGTGGTCTCAACACTCTACACCGATGGGGTTAAGCAATTTCTTCGTTTACATCGTGTTTTTGTATCAAATTCCTCAGTATTCCATGCTAACCATGGTGCACCAATATTCCTTTCAATTTATTAAGTCCTTATGTATTAGTGAGGATTTGATAGATCAACGGTGAAGATGACGTGTGCGTGTTTTCAACCAAAATTTCATCTTGATGTGCGCAATCCGACAGTTAAAGGGTTGAAGGGAAAAGGGAAAAGGGAAAAGGGAAAAGGGAAAGAAAGGAAAAGAGAGGGGAAACCGAGAAAATAGAAAAGGGAGGAAAAAGGGAAAGGGAAAATGGAAAGGGAAAGCAAAGGGGCATAGAAAAGGTAAAGAGAAGAGAAAGGGGGAAGCGGGAGAGCAAAAAAGACACTGAGAAGGAAAAGGGTATTTTTGCTAATCCGACAGTTAAAGGGTTGAAGGGAAAAGGGAAAAGGGAAAAGGGAAAAGGCAAAGAAAAGAAAAAGAGAGGGGAAACCGAGAAAATAGAAAAGGGAGGAAAAGGGGAAAGGGAAAATGGAAAGGGAAAGCAAAGGGGCATGGAAAAGGTAAAGAGAAGAGAAAGGGGGAAGCGGGAGAGCAAAAAAGACACTGAGAAGGAAAAGGGTGAGGAAAGGTAGAAAAGGGAAGGGAAAGGGAAAGCAAAGGGGCATGGAAAAGGTAAAGGGAAGAGAAAGGGGGAAGGGGGAGAGCAAAAAGGACACTGAGAAGGAAAAGGGTGAGGAAAGGTAGAAAAGGGAAGGGAAAGGGAAAAGGAAAAGGAGGGGAAAAGGGAAAAAGTACATGGGGAAAAGAGGAAGAGAAAAGGAGGAAAAGAGAAGCGGAGAAAAGGAAGAGAGAAAGGAGGGATGACAGGGGAAAAGGGAAAAGGAAAAGAACACAGGAGGGAGGAAAGGTAAGGAAAAAGACTACGAGAAGAGGGAAAGGGTGGGCAAAGGGAAGGAAGAAAGGGCACTCTAAAAAGGGAAAGAGAAATAAAGGAAAGCAAAAAAAAGACATGAGAAAAAAGAAAAGGAAAAATAAAAGAAAAAGGAGGCGGACGAGAGGGAAATGGAAGGGAAAAGGGCACGAAAAAAAAGCGAAGAGAGAAAGGGTTGGGAAAGTAGGAAAAAGGAAGGGAAAAAGGCCATTGGTAAAAAAGAATTCAAAAGAAAAAGGGAAAGGGAGAAAGGGAAGCAAAGGGGTTGGGATGGGAGAAAAGTAAAATAAGAAAAGGTAAAAGGAAAAGGGGAATGTGAAAAGGGGAGGGGAAAAAAGGAAAGAAGAGATAGAAAAAGGGAAAAGCGAGGAAGGGGGAAATGGAAAAGGCAAACGTGAAAAAAGGGGAAAAAGCAAATAGAAAAAGGCAAAAGGGAACAAAAGGGGGGTAAAATGGGAAAATAGAAAGGGGAGGTGAACAAAAAGGAAGAGCAAAATAGAAAAAGAAAAAGAGAAGGAAAAGAGGGAAAAGGAGGGGGGAGGAGGAAGAAGAGGAAAAATGTTAAGAAAGGGGAAAAGAGGATCGAAAAAAAGCATGGGAAAATAGAAGAGAAAAGGGACATGGGAAAAAAGTGAAGAGGGAAAAGGTGAGGAAAGGGGAAAAAGGAAGGAAAAATGGACATGGAAAAAGGGAAAGGGAAAGAGCAAAAAGAAAAAAAGAGTGGGAAAGGAAGGGGAAAAGGGCATAGAAAAAAGGGAAGACGGAAGGGCTGGGGAAAGGAGGAAAAATGAAGGGAAAAGGGGGAAAAAGAAAAGGTGGGGGAGAAAGAAAGGAAAAAGGGAAAGGAAAGGGGAAAGGGGGAAGAAAAACTTGGAAAAAAGGGCACGAGGAAAGGAGGAAGAGGGAATAGGGAAAAGGGAGGGGGGAAAGGGCACAGGAAAAGCGAAAAAAGGGCAACTATAAATTGGAGAAAAGGGAAGGGGAAAATAGAAAAGGAAAAATAGGGAAGCAGAAAACAGAAAAGGGAAATGAGGAAAATGGAATAATGGAAAAAGAAAAAGGTAAATTGGAAAATATAAAAAGGGAAAAGGGGCAAGGGAAAAATAGAAAAAAAAAGTAAAGGCAAAGGGAAAGGGAAAGAGAAAAGGTAAGGGGAAGTGGAAAATGTGGTCAAATGCTCTTGATTATCTAATTTTAAAAGCGTGAATCCATTTAATGATTGCTCCAAAGATATCATTTACAGTTTTAGCTATGCTCAAAGAACGGCACCTTTTAACTATTCATCTTAAGATCATTTCATTCATCTTAACATCGTTGTTTCCTGTATGCTCTGGTATTGATCTCATAAAGTATCCAGCATAGTTTTTCCCTGCTTATGATTCACTAGAATTTCTGAAAATACACTAGATTCCTTGTTTAATGTCAATTGGTTAACTTTTGACCCTTCTTTACCTTATTACCAATATTTTGCTCCTGCTTTGGGTAAAGGTATTAAAAGCCAAAGATGTTTTTAGCTTACCCGCTAGTCAATTTGGTGTTACCCCCAGAGGCTAATATCTCGATCCTGTTTGATCGCAGGTAACCAAACACATTTTTTCCCAATCTCGTATGGTTGTGGTTTCCGTCGTCAAGACTTTATCATATTACTACGCGAAAGATTGTTAATGCTATAATCGGTTATTGTAATTTTTTTTAATTGGTTCTTTAATATATACAAAGGTATTTTACTCCTCATTGTGTTTTCATATTGTCGCGATCTTGTCTTTTTCCCTCCGTCAGAATTATGAATCTCTAAGGCCTCTCACTTTTGGTCGAGATAAGTCCAAGAGTGTTCAAACTACTTGGATGAATAGTTAAACTTTAGGTTTTTCTAGTCTAGTCTATATATCACACGATTTGGACATTTGGTCTCACCAAGCAGGGCCTTAGAGATTCTTTTCTTAAACCTTTACCGATCTTACATTTACTTGGTCATATCCAATTATTAACTTGGTAATTTACTTGATTTTATAGGAAGGGGCAGCTATTAATATTGACCCTATTACATTGAAGGTCCAGAATCAAAGAAACTAATTATCAACAAAGAACTTCCAAAAACAGCCCGGGGTTGGTACAATGAGGTTGGTATACATGGTTATGTCGGGCAAATAGAATCTCGCACCTAACAAAAGACATGATCGTGCTTGGTTGCATTATGCTTAAAGATTTGCATAAGGTTTTCATCACCAAAGAATGTGAATTAGTTGAAGGGGATATTTCAGCCATTTTGTTTCTTGGGTTTGGATTGAATGTTGGATCTAGTCTGCAGCCTTTTAAATCCAAGGATTTTGATCATTGCGTAAACTGATTGAACAAGCTTATATAAATCTTCCCCGCTTCATATCGTGTGATACCAATGATGTTCTAGACATTTTAGCATTCATTAAGGGCCTTACTACACTTGAGAAAACCAATTCCTTGAAGATTTCCTACCCTCCTAATGATTCCGATATTCCCGATGCTAATGAATCCATTTGGTCCTCCCTCGCTGGATAATCGCCTCTTTGACCGAAAGCATGATCCAAGATTTGAATCGGAACCCCGGCCGTTGCTGCCCCTCGCTAGAGAGGATCCTAGTAAAGAGGATAAGGTCAAGACCGAATCGCTTTCGTGTATAATTTTAAGGAGATTAATCTTTTAATTGTGGACCTTTCCCAATCATGACTAGCGGTGAATGTTGAAATTCATGGAGAACAATTCCAAAGATACACTCGGGAACAAAGAAAATCTTGGGTGATTGCTCCAATCAGCAAGGAGTCACCGATCATGTTGGCACGCAAGCATGTAAAGAAGAGGTCCCGAAGTCGGAGAGCAATGCTTTGGCATGCATCAAACCATTTCGGAGAATTGACTGTAAGTTTCCTTTCAAACTGGATTTTCTTGGAAGGACTTGTGAGTTAGGCAATGGTCTCTTCATCGGACAAAAAGGGCATATGGCCAAGGTGGAAGAAAAAAGGATAGACTTTTATTTGAAAAAGATCTGGCGTACATATTGCCCCTTTGTAAAGTGCAACTGTGATAAGATCTCTGACAAAAAATGCCCTGATAATATCACTTGGATTGATCATTTACTGTGGCATATGCTTAATAACCTTGAGAAGATCTCGCCTAATGATGCAGTATATCAGGTTTGCTCGATTCTCCTCCTTTTTATCTGCTGAGCCTATGAAGAATGTTGTGTTGGCATACATTGGATATCTGAAAATCAGGAAAATCATGATTGATATGACACATAAATTTACTGAAGTTGGAGGGAATGTCAACTATGACTTCAAGCAACAGTTCGGAAGCTACAAAGTGATAGATGTTCTGGGAAAAACTATTAAACCCGCAGGTCCTTTTTATATGCACATCAGCATGACAATGCAAGCTTTGGATATTTACCTGGCAGGAAAAGGGCACAGTCCAGAACACTATGGCTAGTGGTATACTCAGGCCTCCTAAGCTGAAAGCTTGTTCTAGTACCTCTAGTGCTACTAGTCATATTACTAACATTGGAGACAGTACAAATTCCAAGTTCTAGGTTGACTTTCGAGGCTGATAAGATATATATAAAAGGTACTTTATTTTGATCTTTAATATTTTACTTGGATCTTTAATATTTTAATTTTATTTTGATCTTTAATATTTTAATTTAATAGGCCACAGTGCCTTTATACTCCTATTTAAACTTTCTGGGTTTTTCACCCAACTGGCACGGATTTAATGACTTTTGTTTCTGTTATATTTGCAGAACAAAAAATACAGAGTCCTTTCTACAAGAGTTGACGGAAGAAAGAAGCTACAAGTCATCAAAGAAATACAAAAAGATAAATATGTTCATTTCACATATTTCTCAAAGGTTTTAGACAGGATTAAATTTAGTGATATTTTCAGATCTGTTCTTATTAGATATTTTGGCAATACTGGCCAGGATGTTTGGCAGTCCACTATTTTTGGATGGCGTTATTCGCCTAATCTTAAAGACATATTTTACAAACCTAAAATAATATTTGCTGAATCTACTGTTTGTACTTGCCCTTGTGGCATTCCTGGTTTGAAGAAGTATATTGATCCAAGTATTGGTCACATTAGGACTATGGATTTGAGAATTGTGCATAGCAAGGCTTTGAGAAATTGGTTTTCCCTTGGACTTAATCACATTCCAGATTTCCCCTTTACTTTAGAAAGATTCAAGATGGAAATGCATGAAACTGTGGAGCAGTTTTTTGATGCACATAAGACTACCTGGGTTGACTTTGATAATACAATTATTGATGAATGCAAGCATACACTTATGAAGGAAACTAAATGGCTTGCTAAGGCTTTTATTGGGGAAAATACAGACTGCCAGAAGAAGTTTCATATCCTGGATGATAAGGTTATCAAAAATATTAATTGGTTGGTTAATAATCTATACATTGCTGCAGTGGACAAGGCAGCAAATAATCCATCCTTCATTTGCCCTCTACATATCAGAGAAGCGGCTATGAGTAGACTTAATAGTACTGATTTTTCCAGATGTGACATCACTCAAGAACAGCTGGTTAACAAAATATTGGAAGACATCAAAGGTCTTCTTGGAGATGGTCACTATTTATACACCAACCTGCCTTATCTGTTGGGTGTATTCAAGGCACACAAATCAGATTATAGATGGATTACTAACGCCCATGAAACCATTTTTTCTTTGGTGGCTTCCATTCTTGCTACTGGACTAAATCTTATCACAGAATTATGGCCTTCCATCTGCTGGGATAAATGCAAGGCAAGCAAATATGTTTACTACCAACAAGATCGAGCTTCACTAATGGTCAATTCTATTTATGATGTGGTCCGTAATTTACCAAACAAAATTTCAGATGTCTTTGTTGCAGATATTACCAAATGTTATGAGAACATTCCATTAGATGGTGACGCGATGGTATCCGCCATGTTTTGACCGATGTTATTAAGTTGGCTTGGAACTACAAGAAGAAGGAAAATGCCGGATCGGATATGTGGTATCACATTAATGATAATGGCAAAGGTGGTCGTGGTATGGAAATCCAAAGTTCCTGATGGAAATTATTGGACAAGGTTAAGCAAAGATACTTTCACTCAGTTAAATAACTGGCTACTTAACAATTGTTTTCTCGCCATGCATAATGGTATTTGGAAACAGACCAGGGGTATCCCAATGGGTTTTGCTTCCAGCCCTGGATGGTGTAATATATATTTGGCTTGGTTTGAGCTCAAATATATTATGAAACTTGTTTCACAAGGGAATTTACAGATGGCTGCTGAGTTCAGTAATACCTTTCGATACATGGATGATATTTTGGGGATCAACAATCCACATATTAGGGGAAGCTTAGGTGTTACAGACACTGGAAATAATAACATACAACTTTATAACTTGGAGCTGCTGGGTGTTAAAGATGAGACCACATATGATAGTGGCAGCAGTACTATCGGTAAAAAAGTTGACTTTCTCAATATGAGTATTGAGATATTTGCACCTCATCTCGGAATATATGCTATGTACAGGTATGACAAAAGAACCAAACTTCCCTTTGCTGTTTCAAAATTTATACATGCTTCCAGTTGTCGGCCATATTTAATGGCTTGCAATGTCATTCTCTCCCAAATACAGCCATATTTGTACGTACATAACAATCCTGTCAGGGCAGCCAATGATATACTGGAGCTCATGAACTCTTTTATTGGCAATGGATTCCAAAAGAAAGATGTTTGGCATAAGGTGACAAAAGTTTTACAAGAGCAAACGTTTTGTGTCTTTGCTATGATATCGTAATCCTCATATTTGAACTCAATAGACATAGGTAAGTCTCCGTGACACTTTCCTTTATCACAGTTGCTAAATGATTGTAGTTTAGCATTACCTAAATGCAGCTTGGTGGAGGGTCCCTTTGCTAGCAAAGGGGTCCTCCAAGCCCTATTCCGCTAGCATAGTGGACCTTTACCGCCTTCCCAAGGAGGCGTGGATATATATATATAAGTTACACGTGGTTGCTCGCTTCAAGTGTTCTCAAAATTTTATCTTATGTTTTGCGTGTTTCAAATTAATGGATGACTTATGGTACCGGCATTACCATGAACTCTCGGGTGACCATGATCTATGTCGTTTTTTCTTGTATTTTGAAAGGCTTTGGGCTGCTTTAGCTTTAATTAGCTTTAATTAGCTCAAGACAAGACACATATTATAAGGGAATAACCTAGTTGTTAATACAGAAAACTACAAATGATATTTACCCTCCAATATTCCCTGCCTAAAAGTTCATTATGATTAATATTCCCCAAGGGAAACCCTATCTATCTTGTTATGCATTCTCCGGGTTAATATGACTCCATCTTTACATTGTTCGGGCTTATTCCCAAACCTCAATAATACTGAAAATCGGGTTCTCGTAATAGCTCATCCCGTATATTTTGTTAACATTAAATTGGTCATATGTTTGTATTTATACCCTTTTATTTGTGGGTTTTATTGTTTACCCTGAAACATACTGGGTGGTAATTACTATGTGAGGATTGGAGTCTGCTAGTAATATAACCGGTGGTATCTACCTAATTATTCCCGAAATATCTTATGCTTCCCTTGTAATACTAAACCAGGCTATGACTGCATGTTCCACACTCCATCCATTATTATTATTATTGGACATTTGCATGTGGTAATTTGTTGTCTTAGAATATTATCGTTTTGACCTATCTAAGTGAGGACCTAATGGTGGTCATGAACATAAGTTTAACCCTTCCTGGTTGGGAACTGATACCTTAAATAATCATATGCATCACTATAAATTTGCTTCTCCTCCTGCTTTTTAACCATCATTTTTCTTAATATTACCTTTCATTTTTCCCTATTCTATCCCAAAAGTATTTTCCTAAAGTTAACCCTTGTACTTATATTGGAATAATAGATGGTTACGCGGAGACTATGGAAATTTACTTGTCCCCAGACACTATGAGAGGTGTTGATCCCTAACACGTTATTGGATCTTAGTATAATATTACTCCGAAAATCTAGCATTTATTTGTAAATTGCTCAAACATTTGTTACCTAAACGTAATATGCTATGTGATTCTACTTAATCGGTCGGGTTATTGTCAATTAACCCTAATTTTGCACTTTGTGTTCTCGTTACCCCTAACCTCTAGCCAAGATATGCGGGTGAATGTCCACAGATAGGATTTACGGCATGGCTCCAGGGCCACTAGATGATTAAAGACTGAGATGGCGACATGTTCTTACAAGTTTGAAGAGTCGGCTCTAATCCGACCCTGAATACATACAGCTTATATGTTGATGGCCCCGATTGAGATTTCGCATTCTTGTAACCCGGTTCATCAATGGGTTTTATGAATTAAACAACTAGGTAATGTGATTCGCTAATTGATAGTTCCACTATAAATAGATGCATTACTCGTTTCTGAAATTGTGCTCAAAATGGCGGGACGTCCCCAAGGCTCTCGTAATAAGGGACTCCACTGCAGGAAAGCTTATAGAATCACTTAGAAGAGCTGGCATTGAGCACCCCAGCCCACAGCCTTCAAAGGCACAATTGCTTGAGCTATGTAGATTCCACAAGATTGATCCAAATGGTAGCAAAGCTGCTGGCACTATCACTCGGTTCATCCCTAGTCCGCAAAACCCATGTGCTAATACTTCCAAAGCCAAAGAAGTCCCCACCGAAAACATCCAAAGATGTTGCTGATTCCGATGAAGATGACTAAATCTCGATGAGGATCTGCTACTCAATCAGGTATACCTATTGGCCCCTATTTATGATCATCTAAGAAAGTGCTATGCCTGGAAGGTTTAATCCATTTGTTTATAAAATTCTGTGCAATATTATGTCTAGTAGTTCCCATCCTTTGTTTAACATATTGAATATTCTGTCTCCTGACTCTATCTCAGGCTTAATTGCCTTCATTCCTTAAATTGTGATTGTATAAGTAGGATGTTTTTTGTCGCATTTGGTAAAGTGCCCATGATAAATTGTCAACTAAGGCCCCTAGTTTTTAGAAAATATCTCAAAAAGTAGTACTAGATCTTGATTTTGAAGATTAACAACGATTTATGTTTTCCTTTGTATTTTGATGATGGATGTATTAAGGAAATCAAAAACACCGGATATAATTCGCTAATTGTGGTCCAACACTCCCACCGATGGGGTTAAGCAATTTCTTCGATTCACATCGTTTTTGTATCAAATTCCTCAGTATTCCATGCTAACCATGGTGCACTAATATTCCTTTCAATTTATTAAGTCCTTATGTATTAGCTAGGTTTTAATATACCTCCCCGTTGCATTGTTTGTTGTTAGCTTAGGTTTTGTTGTAGGCCTCAAGGGTAGTTAAGCTTTTATTTCATTGCATTCATCTTAAGATCATTTCATTCATCTTAACATCGTTGTTTCCCTCAGATGCTCGTATTGATCTCATAAAGTATCCAAGATAGTTTTTCCTCGCTTTATGATTCACTAGAATTTCAAAATACACTAGATTCCTTGTTTAATGTCAATTGGTTAACTTTTGACCCTTCTTTACCTTATTACCAATATTTTTTTGCTCGCTTTGGGTAAAGGTAAGAAAAGCCAAAGATGTTTTTAGCTTACCGCTAGTCAATTTCAAGTGTTACCCCTCAGAGGCTAATATCCGGACTGTTTGACCAGTGTAACCAAACATCTTTTTCCCAATCTCATATGGTTGTGGTTTTCGGTCAAGACTTTATCATATTATGCTGAAAGATTGTTAACTGCGTTATACCGTTATTGTAATTGTTTCTTTAATTGGTTCTTTAATATATACAAAGGTATTTTACTCTCATTGTGTTTTCATATTGTCGCATCTTGTCTTTCCCCCTCGCCGTAATTATGAATCTCTAAGGCCTCCCACTTTGGGTCGATAAGTCCAAGAGTGTTCAAACTACTTGGATGAATAGTTAAACTTTAGGTTTTTCTAGTCTAGTCTATATATATATATATATATATTATTATTATTATATATATATAATTTTTTACTTTCGCAGTAGTTTAAATCTTCGGGTTTTCACATTTTAAAAAATAAATATATATATATATATATAAATTTTTTTTTTTTTTTTAGTTTTCACAGAAGCGAATCGACGCTGAAAAAGTTTCAGAAGTTTAAATCAAGGTTTTAAATTTGAAATTTTGGTTTGCCGGAAATTTTTTAGATTTATTTTGACGTATTAAACGCCAAATTTAGGTCAGATCTTCGAAAAAAATGAGATCGATTACGATAAAACATATGTAAAGATTGAACCTATCCCCGCATGATCATGATAATTAGGCTTCTTATAGATTATGGTTTATACGACAAAAACACGAAAGTGTGGGGCAATTAGAACGCGGTATTGATCTAAATAAGATCAAGTTGAAATTGTAGAGCTTTTAGGTTGAACTCAATTGGATATCCTATAGGGACTTGGAGATCTAAAAGGTCACATCCATGCTGTAGTTGCCACTCTAATCAAGCTAATGTTGGGCACAAGAGAACTGTACTATGTATAGTATCCCTGATTCATATATTTGAAAGTATGTACAAATAGTGCTTTCATTTGTACATTACGTTAAATTTGTTTTCACTATATACCACCCCAATTCTGGGTCCACACCTAAAAACAACAGTAACAAAAAGACCACATGTCGTCGTTCCAAAAAATCTACATGTGGTTATGTGGAGGTGTGGTTTATTAAGAAGGCGGTGTAGTTTTTTTTATGGAGCTATAGTTTCTTTTTTTATGAAGGTGTGGTCTTTTTTTGAGGTGTCGTTTTTTTAAAAGAAGTATTGCTTATTTTTTTGAGGGGATGTTGTTTTTAAGAAGGTGTTGTTTTTTGAGGTGTAGTTTATAACTAGGTGTAGTTTTAAGTAGTCGTTTTTTTATGGAAGTATAGTTTTTTGAAGTGTGGTTTATAAGGAGGCATAGTTTTTAAGTGGTGGTTTTTAAGAAAGTATGGTTTTCTAAAGTGGTATGATTTTTTTTAATCGAGGTGTGTATTTTTTGAGGTGTCTAGTTTATAAGTGGGTGTAGTTTTTAAATAGTCGCTTTTTTAAAGAAGTATGGTTTTTGAAGTGTGGTTTATAAGCGGGTGTAGTTTTTTAAAGTGGAAGAATATTTTTTAATGAAGTATGATTTTTCAAGTGGTGTAGTTTATAACTAGGTGTAGTTTTTAAGAAGCTATTTTTAAGAAAGTATGATTTTTTGGTGTGGTTAATATAACTAGGTTAGTTTTTTTACGTAGCTATTTTTAAAGTAAGTACGGTTTTTGAGGTGTGGTTTTAAGTAGGTGTAGTTTTAAGTGGTCGTTTTTTACGTATGTGTGGTTTTCTCAAGGGGCTTAAGTTTTACGATCTATTTTTAAGGAAGTATGGTTTTTTGAGGTTATTTTTAAGCAAAGCACACCACTTGGAATATTGTTTTTGTGCTCAACTTTGGGAATGTATCTTATTGTTTTACACATTCGTGAAAAATAACTTCAATGGTTAGATCCAACCACTACAAGAGAATGAGCATTTTTGTCTAAAAAATCGCCGATGGTTTAGAGAGATTTTTGCCCGACGCATGGATCCTAACGCATCGACGATTACTATTTTGATGCTTTGCCTAACGATACTACGTCAGACATATCGTCACATTAATCGTCAGAATATACGCCAAATATGTATCGTCGAGAAAAAGCGCCGATTTTGCATCAAATTGGGCGCCAGAATATCGCCGTAATAACCGTCGTAATAACCGGCCGGAAAATGCGTCGGACATAACGCCGATATATCATCGATTTTTAAGGCCGACTATTCGTCCGATATTGCATCGCACTAATCGCCGATGGTGCTTTTCTAGGCACTATTACAATTTTAGTTATAACATTTCATTGAACAAGATATTTTAGATGAAATTCGATGTTTCACAAAGCTCCTCGATTTGTCTAATGATATATTATTTAATTGCTTGATTTAGTTCTCGGGATTCGTTTCCATCCCTAGCTAGTATTGTAGGTTTGAGCTAACGCGGACCCCATATTTATACGCTTATGGGACACTTAAGAATCTACCCAATAGACTTACAATACTATATTCATACAAAGAAACTTGACAATAATCTTGCTAGAGTTCCTGGGGACAAACTGGGGACAATGTGGCATCTCTAGAGACATAGAATTTGTTATGTGCATGCAATGTCTTTGTATTTGATGGTTTAGTAAAATACTTGTAGGGCTCATCGAAATAAGTTAGGCTTAATCGCCCTCTAGATTTGCTAGATGGATACTATGCCGGTCGCATTTGCTTGGTTGCATGATCTAAAGATCGTGGTCTTAATTTAATACTATGGCTTTAAGTTCATATTTAAAGGTTGATAAGACCTTCAAAATTTTATAATGGTTGAAAAACCTATCTTTATCTACCTTGAAAAATTGGCCCCAGAGAAGTTGACATCTGAAAATGGCATATTGCATGTAAAGAATGCAATATGTGGAAATTTGATGCCTTGGACATTTTGGCGATAGCCTTAGAGTTGTTGGTGTAGGTTATTATTTAGGCAACGCTACTGTGACTCTAACCCGACCTAAAAAAGAGATGTCACGTGGATGTATGCTAACTTTTACTTTCTAGTTCGCGGTTCCATACATGGACCGACCAGACATAAACGTGGTTCTCAAACGGGGAGAATCCACCCGAATGGTGCGCCCATAGCCGGTATTGCTTGTGGAGATTTCCAATAAACCGGAAGGGCTCTAATGTGCCACCTAAGCTCCAACATGCCAAGGTGGCTCAAATATGCCACTTAGGCTCCGAAATGCCACGTTGGCTCTAGCGTGCCACCTAAGGCCCAACATGCCAAGGTGGCTCAAACATGCCACCCAGGCTCCGAAATGCCACCAGGCTCTAGATAGGTTGCCGAGGCAGCCTTTCGTGGCAATGCTCCTCCGGGAGGCTATATGCTATAACCCCAAATTTGGCTCTATGTGTAGTTTTGTGGTGTCTTTTTTGCCAAAAAACAACACCTGAAGACCACCCATAGTATTGTTCCGAAAATGCTAGAAACGACATGTAGTTTTTGTCCAAAAAGTCTATGCGTAGAAAATTGACAGGCTTTTAAAAAAAATTCAATACGTTGTTTTTTGGTGTTGTTTTTTTGTATTGTTTTTATTAAAAAATAACATGTGGTTTAACAAAATATCCACATGTGGTTTTTTTAAAGTAATAGTTGTTTTTAAGCGTTGTTTTTACCAAAAAAACAACATGTGGTTTCACAGGATATTCACATAGTTAATAGTTGTTTTTAAGTGTTGTTTTTACTAAATAATAACATGTGATTTAACAAACTATCCACATATGATTTTTTAAAATAGTTTTTAAGTGTAGTGGTTCCCAAATAAGGACACATGTTTCTAAAGAATATCTACATATGGTTTACGTGCATATTTCAAAATAAAAAAGCATTTACTAATTAAATATTGACATGTGGCATCCTTTTTAAATGAAAAAGCATATTTTTCTTGTTCCCCCTTTTTTTAAATATTACATCAATAGTTAAGTTTTAAAACAATTAGATAAATGTTAAGGTTCTAAACTTTCTTGTCTTCAACATCCTTTCCATTTCGCTTTTTATATGAAATCAGCAGAGTATTCTTTCCTAATTTTATAGAAATGCTTTTTCCCTATGTTACCCCTCGACCCGTGCACATGTCAAACTTATGATAATAGCCTTCGTGTTGGTCGCAGAAGTATATCGTAGAATTATTTCAAAAAATACTTTCCATTAAACGCGATGGTAACTCTTAACAATATTACCAATATGATTCACAATGTGCATGCACCAATTCAAAGTACAAAACCCATCCATTCAACTCAAAGAATCTTGTATATTAACATAAAGGCAGCTCCAACTTCGTTATGCATTGCCTTCTCGCATAAACCGTAAAATAGATCAACTACAAGAGATTATGCAAGCTTCCATATGCAACTTCTCCCAGAAAAAATTCTTCAAGTTCAAGAAACTGGAAGCAAATAATCCAAGAAAAAAAAAAACAGAAAGAAATCCACATAATTTTTAAATAATCCTCACCCTTTGTTGCCCTTCCACCATTTTTTTAGACTCTTTCATTTTTATGCTCAGATTCCTTCTCAGGCTCTCATCTCTTTGAAAAAATAAGATAAACCCGTTTTCAAAGATCCTTTTTGTCTTCCAAAGATGAACCAAAACTATTGATGTATGAAGACATTGGCTTTAAGAGGCTCGCAGACTCAGGCTTGCTATATTCGGCTAAAGCTCTATGTAAACCTACCTAAACCCATTCTCAGCCAAACGCCATACCTACAAATTGGATTGAAAAACAGGGCAAAGAGGGGTCACTTTGGCCATCCATGTGCAAATGTGCAGATAGGAATTTTCCGGAGCCAAATTAAGGACGGATAAATCAATGAAAGGACTCAGAGGATATATACTGCAGAAAAGGATAAGGAGCCAAGAAAACTTTCGCCATAGCTAACATGCAAAGCTGAAGAATGTTAAGATGAAAATACTGCAGAAAAGGATAAGGAGCCAGGAAAACTTTCGCCATAGCTAACATGCAAAGCTGAAGAATGTTAAGATGAAAATACTGCAGAAAAGGATAAGGAGCCAGAAAACTTTCGCCATAGCTATACATGCAAATCTGAAGAATGTTAAGATGAAAAAGAATGGAGGAGATAAAATGAATAGAAAAGAATGAAACAGGCACCGGATTTGACGAAGGTGGAAAAAGAATGAAGAAGAAAGGCCATGAAGAAGCTTGGAATCTGGCAGCTACAGATAGAACAGTTTATAAAGCTGCAAATCTGGCCATAAAGAAGCTTCAAACCATAGTTCCGGATCCATAGTGCCATAGCAAGAACCACCATAGTCATACCACCATAGCCGCATTCACGCCATTTATTCGAACCATAGCGCCATAGCACCGCACATGCTCACAAATCGCCATAGCCGCAGAAAGAAGCGAGAGCGGAATAGCCGAGAGAAAGAAGCAAGAGCTGGAATGATAATCTCACCGATTAATCTCATCCCTTCATTTTTAGCCAATAAGAATCATAGGGCAAAGATCAAGATCTTTACCGCTCATCTATGCCATCACCAATCTCAAACGCTAAGAGATAGAGCCAATAAGATCGAGCACCAAGATCACCATCCGAACATTCATCTTCGCCAAATCTCTAACCGTTATTATTTCTCCATTTGATGGCACATGTTTCTCACACATATATTATTTTTAATTTTAATTTTCAACCTATGATAATCTATGTTCCACTACTTCTGGCAGGGTATCTTTGGGGTCCTGCTATGTTTAAGCCATTTGGCCATAGCCAAAATGGCTGGGACATGCGCTGCACCATCTTCTTGGTTGTATAAGCTCAATAAGTCCTTATTTTCAATTCTCAACGAGAGCTGGGAAAATTTGAGGAACAATAACCAACCGATTGAATCTTTTGGAATATATATCTAATCTTTTGGCAAGTTTTCTTATGGGTTTTAATTAAGACAACTAAGGTTTGGCTCTAAACACAAGATATTCAAACTAACCAAAGCAACTATAAGAACTTTTCCAATGGGACGAAAAAGTTTGCCCAACATTGTTCTCTCAATAGGCAATAGTCTCATCCAGATTAAATCACTAGAATCATGTAGCTTAGTAGCATAGTGTTTTTAGCTTCAATTCTTAACTGTGCAGATGATTATGCAAAATCTAAAAGTGGTCGACTGCAAATTAGTCGCAACCTGATCAGTGTGGCATGTCCAAAAACTATTGGTTCTTAGGATAATATCAACTGATTTTTCTTCTAGATGCCTAGACTTTGGAAGTGCCATATTGGCATGTCTAACTTTTTCAACTTTTCCAAGGCAAAAATGGAACTAATATGAGAAACTAGTTCGGGTGCTCAGTGTTGTTGGACACAATTTGATAACATGTAAATGTTGGGGACTTGTGAAGTCTAGTGGAAGTTGTAAATATTGGGAACTTGTAGAGTTTTGGGAGCATATTTATGTTGTCTTGCCGAGCTTATTTTCTTTAGCTTACTTTATTTTGGGTGCTTATTTCCTAAGCTAACATTTACACCAACTTACCCTGGTTCTCATTCACTAGGTAGCTTTTACATTGTTGACTTTTGCCATGCCAATAAACAAGGCACAATGCCAAACAATGTAAAATGTTGGTCTATATTTACAATCCTATTTCATGAGCAACTCTATGTGGCCTTATCTCAAGTCCAAAGTATTAAGAAAGGAAGAACTCATAATCAACATATTTGGGGCACACAATATTCTTTTAAAACTTCGAAGTGTTTTTCCTACATTTGCAAGGTGCAACATTGGGGAGGGAGAGAGCCTTCATCGCCCGAACAACAAAACAATTAAGTTTCTACAAAGTCGCTCAGAGGGACATGGGGTAGCTTTGATAAGTTCTCCTGCACCAACCCGGATTTTTTTTGCACTTGCTCAAAGCCGGGGGGGAGGGGGAGAGAGATCGAGCATGTTGGAGACTAGGTGGCATGTTTGAGCCAGCTTGGCATGTTGAAGCCTAGGTGGCATGTTCGAGCCCAAGATGGCATTTCGAGCCACTTTGGCATGCCGGAGCCTAGGTGGCATGTTTGAGCCACCTTGGCATGATGGAGCCTAGGTGGGTGGCATGTTGGAGCCCGAGTGGCATGTTTGAGCCAACTTGGTAGATCTTTGAGCCACCTTGGCATGTTTGATCCTAGGTGGCATGTTGGAGCCTAGGTGGCATCTTGGAGCGTGCGTGGCATGTTTGAGCCAAGGTGGCATGTTGGAGCCGAGGTGGTGATGTTTGAGCCACCTTGGCATGTTTGAGCCTAGGTGGCATGTTGGAGCCGAGGTGGCATGTTGGAGCCCACGGTTTGAGCCGCCTGGGCATGTTGGAGCCTCTGTGGCATGTTTGGGACCACCTTTGCATGTTTGATCCTAGGTGGCATGTTGGAGCCTAGGTGGCATCTTGGGGGCGCATGCAAGATGTTTGAGTCTAGGTGGCATGTTGGAGCCTAGGTGGCATCTTGAGTGCACGTGGCATGTTTGAGCCACCTTGGCATGTTTGAGCCTAGGTGGCATGTTGGAGCCTCCATGGCATGTTTGAGCCACCATGGCATGTTGGAGCTGCCAGGTGGCATGTTGAGCCTAGATGGCATGTTTGAGCCACATGCCACCTAGGCTCCAACATGCCAAGGTGGCTCAAACATGCCATGCGGGTTCCAACATGCCACCTAGGCTCAAAACATGCCAAGGTGGCTCAAACATGCCAAGCAAGCCCAACATGCCACCTAGCTCAATCATGCCAAGGTAGTTCCAACATGCCACCTAGGCTCCAACATGCCACCTAGGCTCAAACATTCCACGACGCTCCAAGATGCCACCTGCCTCCAACATGCCAAGGTGGTTTCAAACATGCAAGCAAGCCTAACATGCCACCTAGGCTCTATCATGCCAAGGTTGGAACCCCGTGGCATGTTGGAGCCTAGGTGGCATGTTTGAGCCACCTTGGGATGTTGGACTGGCTAACTTTGGTCTCGACTTTGGCAACAACGTATGAAATAGAGAGACAATGATGTACAAAGAGATGAGTTTTTGGGTGGAATGGTAGTAAAGCCTTGGGAAATAGCAAACCATACCTTAAGAAGTAACATCATTTGGGCCATGCAAATTACCATTGAAATTCGAAAGTGGTCTTCCAAACTTTAACTTTGGGGCCTTCAACCTTTGACTTCAAGTGTTCAAGATGCTTAAGTGATCAAATATTCTTCAAGAAATGCCTATATGATGCCAAACCAAGATCCATTTTTTGTTCTTCAATATAAGTTGCCAAATGATGGATGTCTTCAAGTTTCACGCCCTACAAGCTCTCACACACACACATGTATGAAGTCAAATGCTAGTGAAGTGTGTCAAGCATGCATATGGCTCTTGTATGCTGCCATATGTGGACAACTTGGTCATACATGGATTCTTAGAAAACCATAAAACCATACCTCAAAAAACACTACCTTAAAAAAAACACCACCTAAAAAAAAAGCACCCTTCAAAAACCATACGGCTCGAGAAAACAACACACCCTTAAAAAAGAAACTACGCCTCCTTAAGAAACCACACATTCTTAAGCAAAAAAACTATGGCTCCTTAAGAAAAACTACAGTGTATCCTTGGAAAACTACGCGTCCGTATAACTACGTGTAGGTTTTTTTCAAATCTTCAAAAAAACAACCCGTATTGTATTTTTACTGTTGTTTTCAGTTTGTGGATCAAATGTTGGGGTTGTAGTGTAATGCCCCCCTCCCGTGAGCGCCGGTTTTCTTATCCGTCTATTGAATCCTCCTTTCAAGGATCAAGCTTTGAGCAGGTTCAAAAAAATCCAAGATCGGTCCTGGAGAACTTATCAAACCACGAAGCGCCCCGCCAAGCAATTCGCGGTAGAAACCTAAGTGTTTTGTTGTTTGGGCAGTACAGGCACCGGAATGGAGATTCGACTTTGCCACATCATCTAAATTAGCTTAAATTATTCTAAAGACCAAGTTACACCATCATGTTTTGCAAACGAAGAGACACCTAACGCAGCGAGATGGCATTATTCAAGAACCACCTCCTAGGCCAATTGACTACTTAACATGTTGGACATGAGTTACTTTGGTGGTTCTTGGAGAAGGGTGGTCTTCTCGCCAACACAACTTGGTCCCTAGGGTAATGTTGACATTCTGAGTCCATTGGCATAGCCATTTCATAGTTCTGAAGTGGGAGAGTGGCCCGCTCGCGGGCCGTGGGTCTTCGAGAGAGGGCCTTTGGGGCGAACTGCTTTCGGAGTGTTTTAAGGGTCCATCTTCTGGCATCAACACCCTCATTCTACGTGATGACATTGTGCAAGATCCTAGTCAAATCTGAGTAGGATATGGCCTCGAAATGTAAACACCCGGTGTTGTTAGGTTATTGAAGGGTTTACGTTAGGGTGTGTTGTGTTTTGGTCGGTTGCACTTGGGTCATGGTCGAGAAGTTGTAGTTGAAGATGCAAAGCAATAGGAACTGACAAAATGGGGTTTAGATTTATCCTCCTCCCAGTGTGGCAATTAGGATTCAAGAGCGCCTTTTGTAGTAATAAGATTGTTTGGGATCGTTTCAGATGGTCGATAGATCCAAACTCTGTTATTTCAGTTGCCATAGCTCTGCATGTATGTTAAAAAATGGTGCACCTAGTTATCTATAAAAACAACCACGTTTCGACCTCTGAAACGTAAACCCTATGGGTGCTAGGTTATTGTAGGGTTTACGTTATGGAGATAGAGTTTTGGTCGTTTGCACTTGGGACATGGTCAAGAAGTTGCAGTTGAAGACGCAAAGCAATAGGAACTGACGGACATGGGTTTGGATCTATTTTCCTCCCATTGTGGCAATTAGAAATCAAGAGCTAATTGTATACAGATTGTCTTGAATAGAAGCGCTCAAAAGAGTTGGAATTATTGACCTTGTCATAATTTCTAATGCATTCTAAAAACTTTACTCATGTGGCTTGTCTTCCTCTCCCATGGCCACTAAATCATTGTGGGATACGCGTATATAAGGTGACACTTCTCGGTGTGTTAGTTCATATGCATTCTTTTATATGGATATGGTGTGTTAGAACCTCCAGGTTGTTTAAGAATAGAATAGAATAGGACAGAATAGATTTTTTATCGTCCACGGAGACAAATTGGCCTATGGGACCCAAACAAAAAGAGAACAGCAAGCGCATTACTGTCAAGATTTAAGGCAACCAATCTTTATCCAAATGTATGCAAAAAGGCATCAATTACATGAGGATCCCTAAAGCAAAATGAGGTAGTTGCACTCAGATCTGAATATCTCGAGCTGCGTTGATCTTGTTCCAACGATTTTTGGAGGAGCAACCAGCGAAAAGTTGTAATGAAATGTATGAAAAAATTTGGCTCAATTTGGATCTGAAATGTCTGAGAAAATTGAGTTGAAAGTTGGAGGAAAATTTGGCCAGTGCACTACCCTTGAACAAAACAATGTCTGCACACTCAAATAATGATATCTCGAGTGTAACTGAACAATTTTGCATGATTTTTAAAAGACTATCAGAGAAAAGTTGTAGGAACATGTGGGAAAAAACTTTGCCTAATTTGGAACTGGGATGATGGAATGAGAATGAGAATGAGAATGAGAATGATTTTTTATCGTCCACTGAGGCCAATCGGCCTATGGGACCCACAAGGAGCGCAGCAAACTTATTACTGTCCGGGAAAACGAAGTTTAAAATGGATGCAAAATTTTGTCGCTGAACCGTCACGTAAAATCGCAAGTAGTTTTGGATCAGCAAGTAGTTTTTTGCATAACTTCAACCGACACAGTGTCCAATATGTCATAACATGATGTTGACCCTCAACCCGGCCGGGCTTAATGGGTCAAATACAAGAAGCCAACTTGAAACTATGCTCAAGTTGGGGTTAGAACCTCAGATCACTTAAGGCGCATCAATCTATACAAGAAAATGCCTCTCGGCCCTCTAGGACGGTGTTCCGCTTTGAACACCCGGCCGGGCCGATGCGATTTCGGCCCAAAGGCCAGGAGTTGTGGCTTGATACCTTTTCATCTCTGAAGGGGTATGTCCGGTATGGTGACCGCCTTGGCCAGTGGTGAAGTGTTTTGCCAAGGTCTTTGGTAGGCGGCGTGTGCGGCAGAGCCGGCAGGAGTTTCATGGTCTCTATCGGGAGTTGGAGAGGATTCAGGCAGCAGACTTTCCGATGGCATTAGAATGCCGCGGTTGCGCCGTATTGTTGCTCATGGAGCAGGTTAAAGTCGCGAGGCACGTGTGAAGGCAGCCCTTACCGGGTTGAAGGAGGGGGCACAAGTTCGTCGGTGTTCTTGAGCTGCCTAGGCGTGGGCGATATCAAAGATCTATGCCCGATGGCCGGACTTTGAGGATCCCGCTGATTTGCGAGAGGTATGTGCATGCCCATTTCTCGGGGTTTTTCGCGACAGCGCACTCTTCCCTATGAGCAGGAGAGATGCGGGGAGCTTGTTTTGGGGGGTTAAGCCATCTATTCTCGCCTCACCGGTGAGAGCTTGGAGCGGGAGCTCTCCGAGAGAGGATTTAGCGGCGGCATGTATGTGCATGGCCAAGGATAAATGTCCCGGGCTGGATGGCATCCCCGTGGAGTTCTTTCGCACTTATTGGGAGTGGGCTGGTGAGTCGATGTACGTGTGTACCTTGAGTTGCCGCAGTCTTTCTCAAATGGATAGGATCTTGAATACCGCATGCATTTCCTTGATTCCTAAGGTTAAGCGACCTTCTACTATTAATGATTGGAGGCCTATCTCCTTGTTGTCCCTCGTGTATAAGATTATTGCGAAAGCCCCGACAGAGAAGTTGAAGCCAGGTGTTGACTTCTTCCATTAGTAAGGTGCGCAAACGGGTTTGTCCCCAGGAGGAACATTTTGACTAATGTTGCCGCTAGACTTATGAGGGCCTTTATTGGGCCGGAAGAGCGTGGCAAGGCATTGCCTATCTTAAGCTTGACTTTGCCAAAGATTACGATAGTGTCCGTTGGGAGTTCTTATGCGCCATGATGTTAGCGTTGGTGTGGTCCACGCCACCGAAACGATCATGAAGCTACATAGGTCAGCATCGGCACGGTGGTGTGCGGTGAACCTTCCGCCTTTTTCTCCTTAGGCGTAGGGGCGTCGGGGGTGCCCTTTTGGCCGTTTTTGTTTACGATTGTGGCGAGGCACCTTTATCTCGATTGTTTTGGGTCGCAATGGAGGAGGGAGTGGTGGATGGGCCGGATGCGGGGATGGTAGCCAGCAAATTATTAACGATTTCTTTGCCGATGACACTTTCCTCTTTTTGGTGGTGAAGAATTTCGGAGAATGTGAAGGGTTTGTTGGATACTTTCTCCTTGGCCTCCTCGGCATTCTTACAATTGGGGTAAGTGTTCGCATTATGGGCCCGGTGACTCGCCTCCCCTTGTTTGGCTCTATTCCCTTGGAAGGTGCTTCCGTGTAATGTGTGTACTAAGCTGTTGGGTATTCCCTTTGGAGGGGATGTTTCCATGGGGAGGGTGTGGGATAAGATTTTTGCGGGGATTGCGTAAAACACCTCAATTGGTGGAAGGGTAGCAAGTCGTCCATGGCAGGTAGGATCACTATTGCCAAGTCAAGACTTTGTAGCACTCATGTGTATCTGAAAGACATCTGCGATGCTAGCTCCCCGAGGGTAAGATACGGGCTTTGGATAAGATTGTTCAAATTTTGTGGGGCGGGATGATGAAGGGGCGGTTGTTAAAGTGGCTTGGTGGAGTGTCTCCGCCCCGGGGAGGATGGGGGCTTGGCCGTTTCGATTTAGTTGCATAGTAAGGTGTTGGTCTCCAAGTTTGTTTGGAGCATTCGCAGGATGGAGCATCTTCTCCCGTGCTTGGCTTTGTTGTTGCACTCTTAGCCATTGTGGCGTTTGGGAAGCCGTCGTGCATGTGGAGTTGCCCCAGGGCTTTGTTGTGTGGTCTCCGGCCTTTCCCACATGCATCCCCCTTTTCTCCGCCGGGAGTGTTTTGCTTTTGGGATCATGTGCGTGTGCTCTTCCGGCTAGATTATGCCTCGGTTTATCACCACTCTTCTCCTTTCTTGTGGGTTCCTTTACCCCCGCCGCGACTTGCCCTTTGGTGCCATCGCGGCATGCCTGACCTTGGTTCGCTTGGAGGCTTTACTAGCCGCGGCTCACCTTGGAGGATTGGTATTGGGGTGGTCAGCTAGCTTTGTGGAAGTTCTTCGAAGCTCGCTGAGGGGCGTGGACCTGGGCTATCACGGGAGCACGTGGTATGGAGTATTCCGCTACACATACCTATAGTCCCCGAATGATGTGGTGGTGCAGGTTTGGAAGGTTCATCCGGATGTTGTGTCTTCTTGCTTTGTGCGGTCTTCTTTACCGGGTAGTCGGGCTATTCATGACGACCGCCTTTACGCCCCTTGCAGGCAAGTGGTCTGCGGCTTAGGGTTCTCGATGGCTTTTCGGTTTGGGCGTGGACATGGAGCTCACTTCCCCCCCGGAAGGTTAGGGTGCCTTGGCGGTGTGGTGCACCGCTGTATCAGGGTGAATGCCCTTGTGAGTCAGTTTAGGCTGGGTGTGAGCCCTCTCTGCCCTTGTTGTGGCCTTCATCATGAGACTGTGGAGCATTGTCTGGTTTTATGCCCTCACTTGCAGGCTGCCTGGGATTGGGTTAGGGCTCGTTTTGGGTGAGATTGACTAGCCAAAGAGTTGCTACTTCATGTGTATCCACGGGTGCTTGGCAGCTCAAGGGCAAAATAGCCATGCATGACCGCGTGGCTTGGTTGGTGTGGTTGATTTGGGGCGGCGGCGGTTGTGGATCTTTCAGAGAGGGGATTCAGCAGCCTGCAGCCTCTCTGTCTCTTGATTCCTCGACTCAGGTACAAGCTATTTCAAAGCTTTCTGGTATTCCCGGGAGTAGTAGAGCGGAAGTTTGCCATTTGGCGGGACTTCTTGGGTGTTGTAGATGGTGATGGTCGGTTTGTACAAATTAGAGTTGCGTGGTTTTCGTGAGTTTGTTGTGGAGTGTCGAGGTATCGCTGTCTCTTTGGGGCAGTTCTTCTTCCTCCTCACTTGCTTTGTAACATTACCATTCTTTTAATATATTGATGACACAGTTCTTCAAAAAAAAAAAAAGTACATATGTTCATACCTTTCCCATTTCTAAAAAATGGTAGCAGTACTCAAATTGAGGTGGCATGCAGAGATAAATTGATTCTTGATTATTGGAAAAGTTGTTGGAAAGCAATGGTGAAAACTTTGGCCAATTCTGAGCGCAGATCTGTGAGATATTCGAGTTCAAAGTCGGTGCAAAATTTGGTCAATGAAAGCCAAACTAAATGAGGATTTTGAGTTGCTAATGGAGTTTTTGAGAAATTCCAAAGCTGAGGTGTGCCAAAAGGAGTTGTAATATGGGGCAAGTGGTCAAATTTGTGCACTGATTTGCAAAACACAGTCAAGAATAGTCTCAAACAACATGCAAATGTCTGCAATATGAGTTTGGACTAGTTTATTTTGAAAATTTTGAAGCATACAAGTACGAATGGTTGCTATGAGAGATTGCAAAATTTGTTCTTTGCAAAAATTATGGAAGATGACATGGCATGTGTATGGTGAGGTGGTAAAGATGAGTGCTGAGGTGGCAAAAGATGAACGGGTGAAAAAACAAAGAATTTGCCTAGAGAACTTAAAAAAAAAAAAAAAAACATATTTCTCCATGGTGACATGGCATTCCTTTGGATAGTGTGCTATGTGGCATGATGACTAAGCATTTATGCACTTTAGATAGAAAATGACTAGGTCAATTAAAAGAAAAGGGAGATTTCTTTAGTGTAATAAGTAGGTAATAGTGGCAAGCAAGGCGATGTGGCACTGGAAATGATGAGGTGCCATAAGAGAGAGAAACCAAATTTCTTTCTTTTTGAAAATGTGACTTTTACAAAAGTTATAGGTGATGACATGGCATGAGCATGCGAGATGGCAACTATGAGTGACATGGCAAAAGATGAAGGGATAGAAAAATGAAGAATTTGCCTCGGCAATTTGCAACTTGTTAGAAGAAGCATATTCACCATAATGACATGTCATTTTTTTGGAAGATGTGGCACGCCACATTATATGACTAACACATAAGCGCCTCCTATTCTTGCAACAGTCGCATTGTAGAGAGCTCGAGAATTGGATATGATATTTGTCAAGATTTGCAAGTTTATTGAATTGATGGGTGGATACATGCCGATCCCATGCGGGCGGGCTTCTAAGTCTTTGAGCTATCCTAGAAAATCATTCATCGGAAGTGCAGGCCAAATTGCTCTATGCGCCAAAAGGTCTTAGCCCTCCATCCCGATCTTACCTGTTGATGTGGAATTTTTTCCCGCTTGCACGTCACATTTTTTTGGTCCACATCACAACTATGTCTAAAACATGTTTCTTAACAACATATTTATGTTATGTGGAAGTGATATAAATAGCACTATACTCTGGAACAAGACATTTGTTATAAGACCATCCGTTTGTAATAGTGTGCAGATCACAAAACATGGTTCCTTATCCTGCTCTCTGCATCCTAATGTTAATGCTGCAGCGGCACTTAGTAGAAGCTGCACCATTAACTTAATAGAATGTTCCTTCATAATTCTGCATGCGGATCTGCGCTCCGCTACATGAGGCAGAGGCTGTGGTTGCAGAGGCCATAGGCGACGAGCATTGGTGAGATCCAGAGCTGTGAGAGGGTTTTGTTCGGCATTGAAGCTCGCTTTTGCGGTCTGTCTCCTCACCTTCTTCAAGAAAATTTATGTCATTAAAATTACTTTCCTTTCTTCTTAATTCCTCATCAAAAAACCTCCATATCCGATTCGAGAGGGCTGCAGGGCTGCACATGAGGGCGGAAAAAGGGCCCTCTGCTTTGGGACCATCGACCAAAACCAAACCGGTCTCTAGGCCTTTCGGATCGATTTCCATATTTCCGATTCATTAACTTATAGTTTCTCACCTTTTCAAAGCTTTGTGTAGATGAGATTGAAGATCCTTAGCACGCCGGATGTGACATAGGACCAGTATCATAGATATGAGGCAAGTGCCTGCAAAATCTACATCTGAATATTTCTTGTTTGAAATGCTTGGCTTAAAATAATCTTGGAATCCAAAAAACTGTGGATTACTTGCAAGTTTTGTTCTTTGCCTGTGGTTTCGTTGCAATTTTTGCTGCCAAATCTTCTATTCTGACCTGGTTGCAAATGCATGTGGCAAGCTCTGCCTGGGAATCGGATACCCTGCAGTTTTGTTCAATTGGATTGGATTTGTGGCAAATGTTTGGATACAGGAATGTATAAATCTTGTTAAGAATCGATTGTATTCTCAAATTTGTTTCAGATATCAATGGCAGCAAGCACATTTTGCTGCCAAAAAAAACTATGTATCAACATTCTTCTTTTTATATAAATCTATATATCCATGTAAATCTATGCATCTTCATTTTATATAAATCTATGTATCAACATTCTTCTTTTGTGAGAAAAATAACGCTTGAAAACAATAGTTATTTCTTAAAACCACACTTTTCCTAAAAACACGTATCGATAAAAAATAAAAAAAACCACTTTAGAAACAACATAATTAAAAAAAAAAAACCACATTTTTTTTAAAAGCTTTTGTCATTTTGTTAAGAGTTAAAAAAAAACAACACTTAGAAACTTAGAAATGAAGGTTTATAAAAACCACATTCTTCCTAGAAAACACATATCACTTTTTTAAGAAAACAAGATTTAGAAACAACATAGTTAAAAAAAAAACAAAGAAACTATGTGTAGTTTCTAGCAAAATTGGACAAAATTCTATACGTAGTTTTTTAGTGTTTTTTTCATACAAAACAATAGTTAAAAACTACATGTGAATCTTTTAGGTTTTATTAAGAACCACATGTCTATTTTAGAAAAAACACCACTTAAAAACCACATCTACTTCTAAAAAACAACATGTAGACATACATGTAATTCCTACGTGTAGATAATTTTGACAAAACTCTACGTGTAGACTTTTAACAAAAAAAAACTACATGTATAAAAATTTGGCTAAAAACTACACGTCATTTCTAGCAAAATCGGACAAAAAACAACACATAGTTTTTTGATGTTGTTTTTTAGTAAAAACCACACTAAAAAACAACATGTGGACCCAGTATTGGGGTGGTTCACTTGCCGTCCTAGCTCAGTTGGTAGAGCGCAAGGCTCTTAACCTTGTGGTGGGGGGTTCCAGCCCCTCGGATGGCGATGGGCTGAAAATGTTTTATCGATGTTATGAATCAATGATCTCACATATTGCACAAACTTCGTTTCTTCATACTAATTCTCTCTTATATCACATAAAATGTGAGTAGAATTATAGAAAATTTTAATTGCTCATTTGTGTGTTGTCGTTCTAGCTTAGTTGGTAGAGCGCAAGGCTTTTAATCTTGTGGTCGTGGGTTCGAGTCCCCCGAATGGCGATTAGATATGGATTTTAATTTCTGTACGTTTAATTTAAAACAGCTTAATACACACATTCAAGTTGTTCATATCTTGTCGAGAGACATTTGAGCTTCAGAATCCCTTACTCAAATCTTTCTTTGCCAAGTTGGCGAGGGTTACTCTGACCAAGTTGGTCTCCTCCCAGCGGTACAAAAAGAATGCTAATCTCGGCTTGAATTTCTTCCCCGAGTTGATCGCTGAACTGCTCATGCTATTTGGGCTCCTTACAAAGTACTCGTATATGTACCTATGTTGTGCATTAGCCTTAAGAGACAATCACTCTTAGGAATTGGGTTAGGAAGCACTACAAGGCTGCTTAAAAGCCAAGTTGCATTCCTTCAAAGAAAGTACTAGAAAGGTTGCTTTAGATTCCTTGAGGAGTCTATAATGAGTATCATGATAATTGGAGGCTTCTTATAGATTATGGTTTATCGACAAAAACAGTGTGGGGCAAATTAGAAGCGTGTGTATTGATCTAAATAAGATCAAGTTGAAATTGTAGAGCTTTTTAGGTTGAACTCAATTGGATATCCTATAGGGACTTGGAGATCTAAAAGGTCACATCCGTCTTTGTAGTTGCCACTCTAATCAAGCTAATGTTGGGCACAAGAGAACTACTATGTATAGTATCCACGATTCATATATTTGAAAGTATGTACAAATAGTGCTTTCATTTGTACATTACGTTAAATTTGTTTTCACTATATCACTTGTCAGTCCTAGCTTTCGGTTGGTAGGCATAAGGCTCTTAACCTTGTGGTGGGGGGTTCCAGCCCCTCGGATGGCGATGGGCTGAAAATGTTTTATCGATGTTATGAATCAATGATCTCACATATTGCACAAACTTCGTTTTATTATCACTAATTCTCTCTTATATCACATAAAATGTGAGTACAATTATAGAAAATTTTAATTGCTCATTTGTGTGTTGCCGTTCTAGCTCAGTTGGTAGAGCGCAAGGCTTTTAATCTTGTGGTCGTGGGTTCGAGTCCCCCGAATGGCGATTAGAGATGGATTTTAATTTCTGTACGTTTAATTTAAAACAGCTTAATACACACATTCAAGTTGTTCATATCTTGTCGAGAGACATTTGAGCTTCAGAATCCCTTACTCAAAGGCAACTCTTGCCAAGTTGGCGGGGTTGCTCTTTGCCAAGTTGGTCTCTCCCCAAGCGGTACAAAAGAATGCTAATCTCGGCTTGGGTTTCTTGAGTTCGATCTAGGTTGCTCATGCTATTTGGGCTCCTTACAAAGTACTCGTATATGTACCTATATTTGTGCATTAGCCTTAAGAGACAATCACTCTTAGCAATTGGGTTAGGAAGCACTACAAGGCTGCTTAAAAGCCAAGTTGCATTCCTTCTTCAAAGAAAGTACTAGAAAGGTTGCTTTAGATTCCTTCAGTCTATAATGGCGATCATGATAATTAGGCTTCTTATAGATTATGGTTTATCGACAAAAAACGAGTGTGGGGCAATTAGAACTATGTATTGATCTAAATAAGGATCAAGTTGAAATTGTAGAGCTTTTAGGTTGAACTCAATTGGATATCCTATAGGGACTTGGAGATCTAAAGGTCACATCCGTCTTTGTAGTTGCCACTCTAATCAAGCTAATGTTGGGCATAAAGAACCGTACTATGTATAGTCTCACGATTCATATATTTGAAAGTATGTACAAATAGTGCTTTCATTTGTACATTACATTAAATTTGTTTACACTATATATCACTTGTCCCGTCCTAGCTTTCGGTTGGTAGAAGCGCCAAGGCTCTTAACCTTGTGGTGGGGGTTTGAGCCCCCGGATGGCGATGGGCTGAAAATGTTTATCAATGTTATGATTCAATGATGTCACATATTGCACAAACCGTTTCTTCATATCACTTATATCACATAAAATGTGAGTAGAATTATGGAAAATTTTAATTGCTCATTTGTGTGTTTGCCGTTCTAGCTCGGTTGGTAGGCGCAAGGCTTTTAACCTTGTGGTTGTGGGTTGAGTCCTCCAAATGGCGATTAGATATGGATTTTAATTTCTGTACGTTTAATTTAAAACAGCTTAATACACACATTCAAGTTGTTCATATCTTGTCGAGAGCCATTTGAGCTTCGGAATCCCTTACTCAAAGGCTGCTACTGCCAAGTTGGCAGGTTGCTACTGCCAAGTTGGTCTCTCCCTAGCGGTACAAAAGAATGCTAATCTCGGCTTGGATTTCTTGAGTTCGATCTGATTTGCTCATGCTATTTGGGCTCCTTGCAAAGTACTCGTATATATGTACCTATATTTGTGGATTAGCCTTAAGAGACAATCACTCTTAGGAATTGGGTTAGGAAGCACTACAAGGCTGCTTAAAGCCAAGTTGCATTCCTTCAAAGAAAGTACTAGAAAGGTTGCTTTAGATTCCTTCGAGTCTATAATGAGCGTATCATCATAATTAGGCTTCTTATAGATTATGGTTTATACGACAAAAAACACGAGTGTGGGGCAATTAGAACTGTGTATTGATCTAAATAAGGATCAAGTTGAAATTGTAGAGCTTTTAGGTTGAACTCAATTGGATATCCTATAGGGACTTGGAGATCTAAAAGGTCACATCCATGCTATAGTTGCCACTCTAATCAAGCTAATATTGGGCATAAGAGAACTGTACTATGTATAGTCTCCCTGATTCATTTATTTGAAAGTATGTACAAATAGTGCTTTCATTTGTACATTATGTCAAATTTGTTTTCACTATATATCACTTGCCGTCCTAGTTCAGTTGGTAGAGCGCAAGGCTCTTAACCTTGTGCTCGGGGGTTCGAGCTCCCCGGATGGTGATGGGCTGAAAATGTTTATTGATGTTATGATTCAATGATCTCACATATTGCACAAACTTCGTTTCTTCATATCACAGTAGTATTATCACTAATTCTCTCTTATATTACATAAAATGTGAGTAGAATTATAGAAATTTTTAATTGCTCAGTTGGTAGAGCGCAAGGCTTTTAACCTTGTGGTCGTGGGTTCGAGTCCCCCGCATGGCGATTAGACATGGACTTTAATTTGTGTATGCTTAATTTAAAACAGCTTAATACACACATTCAAGTTGTTCATATCTTCTTAGAGACATTTGAGCCGGAATCCCTTACTAAAGGTCGCTTTTGCCAAGTTGGCGAGGTTACTCTTGCCAAGTTTGTCTCCTCCCAAGCGGTACAAAAAAGAATGCTAATCTCAGCTTAGGTTTTCTTCGAAGTTCGATCTGTTGCTCATGCTATTTGGGCTCCTTACAAAGTACTCGTATATGTACCTATGTTGTGCATTAGCCTTAAGAGACAATCACTCTTAGCAATTGGGTTAGGAAGCACTACAAGGCTGCTTAAAGCCAAGTTGCATTCCTTCTTCAAAGAAAGTACTAGAAAGGTTGCTCTAGATTCCTTCGAGTCTATAATGAGTGTATCATGATAATTAGGCTTCTTATAGATTATGGTTTATACGACAAAAAACACGAGTGTGGGGCAATTAGAACTATGTATTGATCTAAATAAGGATCAAGTTGAAATTGTAGAGCTTTTAGGTTGAACTCAATTGGATATCCTATAGGGACTTGGAGATCTAAAAGGTCACATCGTCTTTGTAGTTGCCACTCTAATCAAGCTAATGTTGGGCATAAGAGAACTGTACTATGTATAGTCTCCCTGATTCATATATTTGAAAGTATGTACAAATAGTGCTTTCATTTGTACATTACGTTAAATTTGTTTACACTATATATCACTTGCCGTCCTAGCTCAGTTGGTAGAGCGCAAGGCTCTTAACCTTGTAATTGGGGGTTCGAGCCCCCGGATGGCGATGGGCTGAAAATGTTTATCAATGTTATGATTCAATGATGTCACATATTGCACAAACTTCGTTTCTTCATATCACTTATATCACATAAAATGTGAGTAGAATTATGGAAAATTTTAATTGCTCATTTGTGTGTTCTTTGTTCTAGCTCGGTTGGTAGAAGCATAAGGCTTTTTAACCTTGTGGTTGTGGGTTCGAGTCCTCCAAATGGCGATTAGATATGGATTTTAATTTCTCACGTTTAATTTAAAGCGACTTAATACACACATTCAAGTTGTTCATATCTTGTCGAGAGCCATTTGAGCTTGAATCCCCTTACTCAAAGGTCACTCTTGCCAAGTTGGCGCGGTTACTCTCTTGCCAAGTTGGTCTCCTCCCAAGCGGTACAAAAAGAATGCTAATCTCGGCTTGGATTTCTTGAGTTCGATCTAACTTGCTCATGCTATTTGGGCTCCTTGCAAAGTACTCGTATATGTACCTATGTTGTGGATTAGCCTTAAGAGACAATCACTCTTAGGAATTGGGTTAGGAAGCACTACAAGGCTGCTTAAAGCCAAGTTGCATTCCTTCAAAGAAAGTACTAGAAAGGTTGCTTTAGATTCCTTGAGTCTATAATGAGATATATCATCATAATTAGGCTTCTTATAGATTATGGTTTATCGACAAAAACAGTGTGGGGCAATTAGAACTGTGTATTGATCTAAATAAGGATCAAGTTGAAATTGTAGAGCTTTTAGGTTGAACTCAATTGGATATCCTATAGGGACTTGGAGATCTAAAAGGTCACATCCGTGCTGTAGTTGCCACTCTAATCAAGCTAATATTGGGCATAAGAGAACTGTACTATGTATAGTCTCCCTGATTCATTTATTTGAAAGTATGTACAAATAGTGCTTTCATTTGTACATTATGTTAAATTTGTTTTCACTATATATCACTTGCCGTCCTAGTTCAGTTGGTAGAGCGCAAGGCTCTTAACCTTGTGCTCGGGGGTTCGAGCTCCCCGGATGGTGATGGGCTGAAAATGTTTATCGATGTTATGATTCAATGATCTCACATATTGCACAAACTTCGTTTCTTCATATCACAGTAGTATTATCACTAATTCTCTCTTATATCACATAAAATGTGAGTAGAATTATAGAAATTTTTAATTGCTCAGTTGGTAGAGCGCAAGGCTTTTAACCTTGTGGTCGTGGGTTCGAGTCCCCCGGATGGCGATTAGACATGGACTTTAATTTGTGTATGCTTAATTTAAAACAGCTTAATACACACATTCAAGTTGTTCATATCTTGCCGAGAGACATTTGAGCTTCGGAATCCCTTACTCAAAGGCTGCTACTGCCAAGTTGCCAGGTTGCTACTGCCAAGTTTGTCTCCTCCCAAGCAGGTACAAAAAAGAATGCTAATCTCAGCTTGGATTTCTTCGAGTTCGATGTGAACTGCTCATGCTATTTGGGCTCCTTACAAAGTACTCATATATGTACCTATGTTGTGCATTAGCCTTAAGAGACAATCACTTTTAGGAATTGGGTTCTGCTTAAAGACAAGTTGGATTCCTTCAAAGAAAGTATTAGAAAGGTTGCTCTAGATTCCTTCGAGTCTATAATGAGTGTATCATGATAATTAGGCTTCTTATAGATTATGGTTTATACGACAAAAAACACGAGTGTTGTTAGCCTAAAACCTGGAATTTTAGCCTAACCTCAAAGGAAGTGTAAACAAACTGGTCAGGACCTCCAGATCACTTAGGGTGATCAATCCTTATCATATGAAACCAGAAAATTCATTTTTGGAGTGCTAGTTTCTTCAAAATCACTAGAGTCCCCCGAAAAAAAAGCGTCCGAGCTAAAAAACTGAACGCAGACACACCTTGAGAGATTTTGAAGATCTGATTGGTGTTATAAGTGGTCAACAAGCGGAGGAAAATGGTGGAGAAGATTTGACTTGATTTGACTAAGGGAAGGTCAAGAAAATCGAGGTCAAAAGGCAGGTCAAAAAGTTGGCGGTGCCAAAAGCAGAGCCAAATTTTCTGAGATGGAGTTTGATGGGGAATTTTGGGTTGGGATGCAATGCGAGGCAACTTCAAAATAGCCTCTAGATCACGTGCAAAAGGTTTAAGTAGAAAAAAGATGTTTTAGTTTTTCTGTAAGTAATCAAAAACCTCGAGAAAAGAACAAACTCTGTAACAGTTATGAAAAGAAATATCTTTATATGTTTTCTTCGAGTGTATAGGTTTCTAGGATTGCTATAAGGATGAAATACAACTACTTGGAGAAGATATAATCTACGAGTAAAATATTTTTGATCTTGTTTTTGGTTTTTTGCTTTTTAAAGGGGCAATGCAGAATTACAAAAGAATGGATGTACAATGATGACAATGATTTTTCAGGCAAAGGCTATGCATTATAGCAATGTGATACAGGAGATTTGATAATGTCAACAGGATATTACCAAAGCTTTGAAAATAATAATGCTTGAGAGAAATTTCAAGACTGTATGAGTCTTTCGAGAGCTTCAAGAATACCAATGAAGTAATATGAAGTGATTATTTAAGTTTGTAATCGAGGAGCTTCGATGCTGAGCAGGTCACAACGAGCCGGGACTTCAACCTCGAATGGAATGGAGCTGGAATCGAAAGGCGAGCGAGCAAAATGATATCAAAATATTCAATCGCCAAAATCACAGAGGTAGATCTCAGAGGGCGCCTGATTTGATGTGATCTTTGGCTTAAGAACCTGTTCTTCCCCAAAACTAGCTCGGTAAGTGATTTTAGGCCTAATTTGAGCAATTTCTATCAAACCAAGTGCCACAGAGGATCACCGAGGTCTCGGGAAAAGGTTCGGGAGCTGATTTCGGGAGAAAATTGGCGGGATTCAATCAAGTTATGGTGCGAATTGGCGGTTGCTTGAGTTCCCCTATTTCTTAGGGTTCATCGAAAAATTCTTGAAAGCCATATATCCCACAAGGCTAAAATGGTTCTGGAGGCTCATGTATATAAGGCTTAGTGCTGACCCGGCTAATAAGCTGTCGCGCCACCTTGAGGGGACACCCCGCGTGTGTCGGCCCCCCACTTTTGCTACGTGGAAATGAGAATGGAAATGGGGGGTGGCGTGGAATGATGTAGAAATAGATAGGGTAGATAGGCTAGAATAGGTTTTTTTTTTTTTTTTTTATGGCACGCATCCCAAGAAATAATATTTGAGGAATTTTCAAGGTCTTTTTGAATTTTGAAAGGCCAACATAGCTATTTTTGCCAAGCTCCAAATCTAGAGTGTTTTCAAGTCAAATTGAGATACTTGAAATTTTGCCCATTTTGACCATGGTCAATGAGTTTTCAACCTTGGGAATGGTGAAAAAATCATAGGAAGAGGGTGAAAAGATAGGAAAAAAAAAGGCTATGGCAGGATTTTGGGAAATAAGATGAAAGTAAAATTCAAGCCTCCTTGCTCTTGAAGTTTTTCATGATCTCTTGAGAGCAATTCACAAGTGGAGGTGAGGCCAATAAAAATATAGGTAGTGAAGTAATGAAAGAAGGCATGACAAGGTGGAAATGGGGTATAAAAAGATGAAAGGAAAGTGGATATGGAATGGATGAAATGGATAAAGGATGGAAACCCCACAGCAGCACATGATCTTATCTCCAAAGCTCAAATCATACCTCATAACTTTGCTCAAGGCCCTAGGGTCTTCCAAACTTCTAAAAAGGTCTTCCAATCTTCAAGGCCTAAACAAGAGCAAAATTCACCTTTAAAGTGACATCTTCATAGGTGTGACTTCCAAACCATTGGTGCAACTCCATTTAGCTCCATATGAGTGAATATGAGCAACATGCTTATAACTCCTTGTATAGCTTGCTATATCCTTTGCCTGGTCTTCAAGAAATAAGAATGTAACTAGAAAATTTCCTCAAAGGAAAGAATTAGGCTATACAACCAAGATCCCAAGGGTCTTCCAAACTTGAGCCAATTTCTTCCAAACTCTAGCAGGATCAAAATAACACTAACTCTTACCATATGAGTAATAGGAAAGTAACTTAAGATGAAACCTCAAAAGAAACCACAAGTCTTCCAAACTCTGACAAGTATCTTCCAATCTTGAAACTCTAGGTATCATGATGGTCCATGTTGCCAAAAAAGGGGCAACATCTCAAAAAAAGGAAAGAATGAGGCTGGTCCCTCAGCCTCAAAGGAAAGAAATGCTAACTGAAGGTCCTCAAAATATCAACAAGTGGTGGAGGGAATAGAATTACTCTGCAGTGGTGGGAAATATGAGGCAGAGTATAAGGTAATGGAGAGAGTGATAAGAAAATAAGATCAAATGGAGGGTAGGACAGCTCAAGACAGGTGAATATGGAGAAGAAGTGGATGAACCTGCATATGACAATGATAATCAAATTAGCATGAGTGCCAAATAAAGGGATGAGTAACAATGTAGGATTAGCACTCTTAAATTTCATATGGAAGCAAGGGCTAGATGGAAAGAGGCCAACTTAAGACAAATAAGAGTAATGAGCAAATGGACCTGAAATGACAACACTCAAAATTGTTAAAGCATAGCAAATCTCTACCCTATTTAACTAAACTTCTACTATTCAAGAAATTCTAAACTTCTACTATTCAAGAAATTTGGCTCATACAACCATTGAATGTATTTCAAACTAAAAATTCAAACCTTCAAACCAAAAAATTCAAACCATCGAGCTCGAACCCTAATTTGCTCCTCCCCTCCGCCGTGCTTTCGGAAAAACTCGACCTCCCTTGCCGATCATGGCTCCTTTTTCTTACCATACACCTATCCGGGACAATGTAACAGCTGATCCGAGCAATTTAGGAGTGCTTCACGAGCTTGATCCGCTCTGGGAGTACCTATTCCTTATGGTGTAATCAGACACGTGCAAGAAATGCATACGAGATGAGAATGGGACAATGTTTTAATTAATGAAGAACCTCTTCCTCGGGGAAATTTACTCGGTGCACATGCATTTTGAGGCAAGTGTATATGGGAAGGCACAAATGTTGACCAAAACTACCCCGACTCGAAAAGGAACTCTACAAAAAGACATGAACCATGATCACCTTGCCATGGAGTGTTTCCTTGGGCAAAAGACTTATCAAGAGAAACTAGCAAAGATGCCCGCAGTGTATCGAACACAAAGGCTCTGTGGGCGAGAATTTTTACAAGGGAATGTATTCGGATGCTACATATGCACTACTTTTTTGTGTAAGCATCATCATGGTGACGGATGCTCAATTTGGATGTGTATAGGCGGTTATACTACTCCCACGGGATGCTAGCGGAGATAGCTATGGTTTCTTGATGCTTCTCATGATAAAAGAGATGCATTTCAAACTCTGAAAAGAGAATCTACGGAGTGAAGATCATTATGTGTTTGGTACCATGGACAATTTTTTACCGGATATAATGAGTCTCTTAGATCTTTGCGGATGGATCTCCTTGGACAAGATTCCTACTATCCCTTCGGGGAAATCTTGATAGCATTGGTTTTCTATGAGAGGATCCTCTCTTTTTGTAACTTGTGTACCTTTTTTGATGAATAGAATTTTCTCTTGCTCTTTTTGAAAATGTCTGATCTTTGAAAAAATATTTCTGCTTCAAACAGAACACACAATTAGTTCACCTCAAAGGAAAAATGGTCTTGATGGCACAAGTATAAAGAAACTTGAATACAACTAATGGAATCAATTTAGCAATTCCAACCAACCAAAATCTACGACTTAAGCCTCAAGGAAATAAACAAAATCAATCAAAAGAATTTTAAATCTCCAACTTCCAACGACAATTAACCTACTTTAAGTTAAAATAGATGTTCATATAGGAGCAAAAAGGCCTAAACATGCATGTTGAGGCCAATATCTTTTCAAATCTTGAATATTTGTAGGATTGGGTAATTCCAAACCTGTTTTGAGATCCTTAAGCCAATAAGATGAACAGCCGACTTCTCTTACAACGGTAAGGGCCTTCCCAAGGATTTTCAAATTTAGACAACTTACCTTCATTTGCAAAGCATCCCATTTGAGCACGAGTTCCAATGGAGCAAATTTATCCTGGAGCTTGTGAGCTGCTTTAAAAGTTCTTTGCACTCCTAGCCTTCTTAAGTAGATTGAAGTTTTTCGCACCAAATCTATCCTCATCCAACTTTAGTAAAACCTCATACACGTGTTGTAATGCCTCAAGTAAACTCCAAATCCAACTTGAGTGCCATCCTCAAAGAGGGGATCTCCAACTCAAGGGAATAACTGCTTCAACACCATAAACCAAACTGAGGGGAGAAGCATTAGTGGCAGTTTTTTAAAGTGATTCTATGAGCCCAAAGAGCATCATATAATTTCAAATGCCAATCTTTTTGGTTTTGGCAAACTGTTTTTCTGTAAAATACCCTTAAGCACTTTGTTAGTGGACTCGACTTGACCATTTCCTTGAGGGTAATAGGGCTGAGCTTTTCACATGTCCGATCTTGAGGCTTGAGACAAGAATTTGAATAACCTCATTAATAAAAGTAGAGCCTCTATCGGTCAAAATTTTGAAAGGGATCCCAAATCTAGAACAAATGTTTTCATGCAAAAACCTAGCAATTAGTATATGCATTTGCTTTTCTCAAAGGGTCTTTGCTTCGACCATTTGGTAAATAAATCAGTAGCCACAACAATGTATTCATCTTTGAGAAGAAGATGAGGGATTTATAGGGCCAACATAATCTAGCCCCCAAACTTGAAATGGGCACGGGGACACAATTCGAAGAAGAGGGCAGGATGCAAAAATTTTCTTACCAAAAATCTGGCATTGGTGGCAAGTTTTTATGACATCATAGCAATCTCTAAATAAATGAGGCCAGAAATAACTGGACCTTAATATTTTTTTTGGCGGTTGTATATCTGTACGCAAAATGGCCACCACAAACACCTTTATGATTCTCGGCAAGCACTAAGGCAGCCTCCTCTTCATCAACACACCTTAAAAAGAACACCATCCCTGTTTACCTTGCACAAAATATCTCCAATCAAAGTGTAAGTTAAACATTTCAGCCTAAACTTGTAAGCTTGACTTTTAGAAAATTAGGGAGGTATCTCTTGATATTTGAGGAATTTTCTAATAGATTCCGCCAACCTTGAGCCTTTGTTTATCTGAAAGATCTTGTTCATTTGCCACAAGATTAGCCATCTCTCCTTCTTCCTGCACAACTTCTTCATGCTCAAAATAGGTGAAGCAGGTAAATACAAACTCGGATTATTCACCACATGGATGACCTTAACCTTTAGATCATAAGACTGGAGCCTACAAGCCCACCTATGAAGCTTGGGTTTTTCCAATTTCTTACCATACAAAAAAGGCATGGGATTCTCTTTGCATATAAACAAGAGCTTGGGATTTTTGTAAAAGATGACCTGTCTCTCTATCAAAAGATGAGAGCAGCAAACACTCCTTTCTATCTTAGCATACTTCTCTTGGTTTGAGACCATTGTTTGCTTGCAAAAGCAATAGGGTGTTTATCCTGCAAAATGGCAACTCCAGCAGCCTTTTTAGTGATAGTTATGTAAACTTTAAATGGTAATGAAAGGTCTGGAGTTTTTAAAAGTGTAGAATGGCAAATGGCCTCTATGATCTGTAAAAAGCTTTTTCACACTCATCAGTCCAAACAACGGGCCTATATTTACTTTCTCTTTTTACTAACTTGGCCTACTCTAGTCAACTTAGAGATAGGACTAATAAGGTGAGAGAAATTAGGCACATACACTCTTAAGAAAGAGGTCATTCCCATGAATCCCTTGACTTCTTTAATTGTCCTAGGTGTTTGAAGTTTTTTTTTTTTTTTTAAAGCTATGATCTTCTCTTGACTACTTGAAGGCCTTTAGCGTAAAACCTCATGGCCTAAGAGCTGGCCTTTGGATGCCAAAAAGATGCACTTCTTTGGGTTTAGATTAACTCGGTTTGTGCGCACAATGTAAATATCTTTGTTAGCTCTGAAATATGATCACTTGTATCAGTACCTAAGCATAAATCATCCGGATAAACTCACGAATTGCTCGGGGAGTCATGTTTGCAAAGGCGGTATCCATGGCTCGAGAAATGTATGGCGAGGGGCATTCATTAAGCCAAAAGGCATCCTTTTCATTGCATAAGTTCCCCATGGAGTAATGAAGGATGTCTTTGATTGATCTTCCTTTTGATGCTAATCGATTAAAACCCGGAGAAACCATCCAAAAATGAGTACATAGACTTGCCGACCAACTGCATAAAGTATTTCTTCCAAAAAGGCAAAGGGTAACAATCTTTGACAAGTAGCTTTATTTAGATCTCTATAATCCACACATATTCTTAGAGAACCATTCTTTTTAGAACTGGAACAATACAAGAAACCCAAGAAGGGTTCACAATGTCAACTATCAAAGCGACTCTGCATTTTGAATAATTCTGCTTGATAAGATCTAAAAGTGAGGAATTAATTCTTCTCAATCTCTGCATGCCAGGTTTAGTATCTTCACGAACTTTTATCTCAAGCTCACAAATGCTCCTATCAACCCCTTTCAATTTGAATATTCCCATGCAAAAACATCCACCCAATCTTCAAAGTACTTAATCATTTTACCTTTGCAATCTTCATCATATAGATCTCCCATTTGCAAAGTCTGGACATACCTCCTTTGTGCACTTCAAGTTCTTTGTGTGATTCCTCTTGTTTTAGGTTGATGGTCAAGATAGGATGGCCGAGAGAGTTCATCCTCATCTAGGACATCTTCCTTGATAGCTCCCTCAGAGAGAGATGCTCTAAGAGTGTTTTCTGCACAAAGAATCAGCCTCAAAGTTTTTAGACCTTGGAATATGATAAATTTCCCAATGATCAAAAACAGTTAGCAATTCTCGAGCTTGTGTGTTCAGATCCTCCATATCTTGATGTTTTGTTTGGTATTCTCCCAAAATCTGTTTGCAAACAAGTTGTGAGTCTCCATAGATAACAATATGAGAAATACTCATACACCTTGCTTCTTGTAAACCTGCAATGAGGGCTTTGTATTCTGCTGCATTAGAAGAAATATTAGGGTGAATTCTCCCTATCTTAGTCATCAACTTAAAAAATGCATCCTTCAAAATAGCAAAGAAGAAGCAATCCCAGTTTTTTTTGACATACCTCCATCAAACCGAGAGATAGGCTTTTTGCCTTGGATCGGAGATTCAACATGCATGTAAGCAAAGTTGACAACCTCTTCATGTATACTAGCATCGGGCCTAAATTGTAAACACCCAAATCTTCTTCTGTAGTATGTCCACATCTATGAACCTAATGTTAGCGGATGGATCGGTTTTGTTTGCCGGTTTTGTGAAGTTGCTCCATTGGAAATGGTGCAAGTGCCTTCGCACCATCTGTGTCCGGCATCCTTTGTTTTTCATCCATCTCCTTCCTAATAATAGATCATAGATATTAGCTTGATTAACATTTTCAAAATCAACAACCACAAATGTGGCCAGCACAATGATTCCCCCTGTATTCACAGATACATTTCTTACTATTCCCTTAGGCACAACTTTAGCATTTGAAAAAGATTTTAGAACAATGGAAGTATTATCTTCTACCTTGAGATCCAGTGCCTTCATAACATGATAAGGCATAACATTAAGAGAAGAACCTCCATCCAAACCAAAACTTTGTCTAGATGGGAAGTTCCTATAGTAGCACTACAAGTAAAAGCACACGGATCTTCGGTTTGCTCGAGGCAAAAGCCACGAAATATTGTTGCGGGTTTCAGCAGCAACCTCTTCAATATCTGGAGTGCTTTTGATCAACTTTTCCCTGTATGATGGTGCAATTCTCAGTGAGTTAATAAATCCCACAGTAACCTTTAAATTTTTCATAAGTAATTCAAATTCATCCAACTTCGGAATCTTTTCTGTTTATACCTTTGAGCAGAGGAGGAGGCTATATTCTGCGAGGATCTGATTGAAATGTTACCTTATGAGGTGGAGCGTAACTGTAGATGCATTTGGATGAGCTCGCGCGCGTGCACGCACAACCATAACATCTTGCTCTTCCCCGTTCTCCTGCACAAGTCTCAATAAAACTTATATTTGACATTTGTTTACCTTTATCTTGTTTTTCAAAATAAGCCTTAACTTTCTTGCAATACTTCTCCTCATGACCTATTTCCTTGCAAAAAGAGCAAACAGGACATTCTCTACCAAAGTGACCTCTTCTATGACACTTAGGACATTGCCTTGCAAAACACTGCTCAGCTCTATGGTAAGGTTTACCACAGTTTGTGCATTCAGGAGGTGGGGCATCTTTACTGTTTTTTAATTCAGTAAGTTGTTTGGTAACTTCCAAAAGTGCCTCAGACACTTTACTGATCTCAGATTTCATCTCTGAAACATGAGGATCCAATTCTTCAGCCTTGGACTTCTTCTTCTCTTTTTGTACTGCATAAACAGGAGCAGCATTAGCAAAATGTAAATCATGTTCAGTTCCATGATGAGGAGGATAAAATGGATCTCGATCTCTTCATCGGGAAGATAGCTTAATAGTTACGCGGATCTCTGACCTTTACAAATGTTTTATGGATAGAATCCAACTCACCAAATTTTTGTAATTTTAATAACTTCCTATAGATCCTAGGTCTAGACATCAAACCTCTCGATAAAGGAAGCAACTAGGTGCAATGTTGGATGAGTAACACGATTCATTACACACTAGCAAATAAGAATTAAATCTCTCCACATCTTTGCTTTACACTCTCACCGGTCTAATGGAAAATGAGTTGAGTTCAAAGACAAGATCTGGGGTGAAGTAGCCTTACCAAACCTTGATAGAAACTTGTGTTCCAATTCATCCCTTTGGTACCTATAGGCAGCTCAAAATCGAGCCAAGATCTGGCCTCATCACCCTTCATGCATTTGATGAATTTACGCAAACACGGAACCCTTCTTTCTCCCATGTTCTTCATAATAGTCTTCAAAGTTTTTTAGAAAATGGTTGGCATTCATGGAGGAATCATAGCAAGGGGGGAAACAGGTATAGTCAACTCAAAATGATAAGGTGCTGATGGAGGAACAGTGGCGAGTTGATCCGGGTTCAAAAAGTTTATGAATTTGTGAAGAAGAGGGCACAGAGGAAATATTTGTAATATTTGTAGTGATATAGAGAGCTGGTGGAGGAATAGGCAAGTTGGGAGTATTTGTAGCATTAGTGGTAGATCTGGTAGCCACTCTCATGCTTACTCCTACCAAATCTGGTTGATTTGTCTCCTCAGGTGGTTCAGCAGACTCTGAAATCTTCCTTGGTGCCATTGAGTTCAATTTCCAGGTAAAAATCTCGGTAGGACCTCCAAAATGTTAGCCTAAAACCTGGAATTTTAGCCTAACCTCAAAGGAAGTGTAAACAAACTGGTCAGGACCTCCAGATCACTTAGGGTGATCAATCCTTATCATATGAAACCAGAAAATTCATTTTTGGAGTGCTAGTTTCTTCAAAATCACTAGAGTCCCTGAAACTGAAAAAACTGTCAGAGCTAAAACTGAACCTGCAGACACACCTTGAGAGATTTTGAAGATCTGATTGGTGTTATAAGTGGTCAACAAGCAGAGGAAAATGGTGGAGAAGATTTGACTTGATTTGACTAAGGGAAGGTCAAGAAAATCGAGGTCAAAGGCAGGTCAAAAAAGTTGGCGGTGCCAAAGCAGAGAGCCAAATTTTCTGAGATGGAGTTTGATGGGGAATTTTGGGTTGGGATCTGTGCAGGCAACTTCAAAATAGCCTCTAGATCACGTGCAAAAGGTTTAAGTAGAAAAAAGATGTTTTAGTTTTTCTGTAAGTAATCAAAAACCTCGAGAAAAGAACAAACTCTGTAACAGTTATGAAAAGAAATATCTTTATATGTTTTCTTCGAGTGTATAGGTTTCTAGGATTGCTATAAGGATGAAATACAACTACCTGGAGAAGATATAATCTACGAGTAAATATTTTTGATCTTGTTTTTGGTTTTTGCTTTTAAGGGGCAATGCGAGAATTACAAAAGAATGGATGTACAATGATGACAATGATTTTTTAGGGCAAAGGCTATGCATTATAGCAATGTGATCTGAGGAGATTTGATAATGTCAGCGAGGATATTACCAAAGCTTTGAAAATAATAATGCTTGAGAGAAATTTCAAGACTGTATGAGTCTTTCGAGAGCTTCAAGAATACCAATGAAGTAATATGAAGTGATTATTTAAGTTTGTAATCGAGGAGCTTCGATCTTTGGCCAGTCACAACGGCCAGGGACTTCAACCTCGAATGGAATGGAGCTGGAATCTGGCGAGCGAGCAAAATGATATCAAAATATTCAATGCGCCAAAATCACAGAGGTAGATCTCCGAGGGGCGTCCTGATTTGATCTGTGATGCTGGCTTAAGAACTGTTCTTCCCCAAAACTAGCTCGGCCGAGTGATTTTAGGCCTAATTTGAGCAATTTCTATCAAACCAAGTGCCACAGAGAGGATCACCAGGTCTCGGGAAAAAGGTTCGGGAGCTGATTCGGGAGAAAATTGGCGGGATTCAATCAAGTTATGGCACGAATTGGCCAGATTTAGCAGGTTCCCCTATTTCTTAGGGTTCATCGAAAAATTCTTGAAAGCCATATATCCCACAGGCTAAAATGGTTCTGGAGGCTCATGTATATAAGGCTTAGTGCTGACCCAGCTAATAACTGTGCGTGCCACGCAGAGGGGACACACGCCAGGTAACGGCCCCCCGCCCGCCGCCGCGTGGAAATGAGAATGGAAATGGGGGGGGTGACGTGGAATGATGTAGAAATAGATAGGGTAGATAGGCTAGAATAGGTTTTTTTCTTTTTATTTTTATGGCACGCATCCCAAGAAATAATATTTGAGGAATTTTCCAAGGTCTTTTTTGAATTTTGGAAAGGCCAACATAGCTATTTTTTGCCAAGCTCCAAATCTAGAGTGTTTTCAAGTCAAATTGAGATACTTGAAATTTTGCCCATTTTGACCATGGTCAATGAGTTTTCAACCTTGGGAATGGTGAAAAAATCATAGGAAGAGGGTGAAAAGATAGGAAAAAAAAGGCTATGGCAGGATTTTGGGAAATAAGATGAAAGTAAAATTCAAGCCTCCTTGCTCTTGAAGTTTTTCATGATCTCTTGAGAGCAATTCACAAGTGGAGGTGAGGCCAATAAAAATATAGGTAGTGAAGTAATGAAAGAAGGCATGACAAGGTGGAAATGGGGTATAAAAAGATGAAAGGAAAGTGGATATGGAATGGATGAAATGGATAAAGGATGGAAACCCACAGCAGCACATGATCTTATCTCCAAAGCTCAAATCATACCTCATAACTTTGCTCAAGGCCCTAGGGTCTTCCAAACTTCTAAAAAGGTCTTCCAATCTTCAAGGCCTAAACAAGAGCAAAATTCACCTTTAAAGTGACATCTTCATAGGTGTGACTTCCAAACCATTGGTGCAACTCCATTTAGCTCCATATGAGTGAATATGAGCAACATGCTTATAACTCCTTGTATAGCTTGCTATATCCTTTGCCTGGTCTTCAAGAAATAAGAATGTAACTAGAAAATTTCCTCAAAGGAAAGAATTAGGCTATACAACCAAGATCCCAAGGGTCTTCCAAACTTGAGCCAATTTCTTCCAAACTCTAGCAGGATCAAAATAACACTAACTCTTACCATATGAGTAATAGGAAAGTAACTTAAGATGAAACCTCAAAAGAAACCACAAGTCTTCCAAACTTTGACAAGTATCTTCCAATCTTGAAACTCTAGGTATCATGATGGTCCATGTTGCCCAAAAAGGGGCAACAAGTGTGGGGCAATTAGAACTGTGTATTGATCTAAATAAGGATCAAGTTGCAATTGTAGAGCTTTTAGGTTGAACTCAATTGGATATCCTATAGGTACTTGGAGATCTAAAAGGTCACATCCGTGCTATAGTTGCCACTCTAATCAAGCTAATGTTGGGCATAAGAGAACTGTACTATGTATAGTCTCCCTGATTCATATATTTGAAAGTATGTACAAATAGTGCTTTCATTTGTACATTACATTAAATTTGTTTTCACTATATATCACTTGCCGTTTTAGCTCAGTTGCTAGAGCGCAAGGCTTTTAACCTTGTGGTCAGGGGTTCGAGCCCCCCGGATGGCGATGGGCTGAAAACGTTTATCGATCTTATGATTCAATGATCTCATATATTGCACAAACTTCGTTTCTTTATATCACAGTAGTATTATCACTAATTCTCTCTTATATCACACTAGAAAAGGGCCCGGCCTGACGGGCGGGCCCTTTTCTCTTGCACCCATTCCTCGGCTCCCCTTACTCAAAGGCTGCTACTGCAAAGTTGCCAGGTTGCTACTGCGAAGTTTGTCTCCTCCCAAGCAGGTACAAAAAAGAATGCTAATCTCAGCTTGGATTTCTTCGAGTTCGATGCGAACTGCTCATGCTATTTGGGCTCCTTACAAAGTACTCATATATGTGCCATGTGCATTAGCCTTAACAGACAATCACTTTTAGGAATTGGGTTAGGAAGCACTACAAGGCTGCTTAAAGCCAAGTTGCATTCCTTCAAAGAAAGTACCAGAAAGGTTGCTTTAGATTCCTTCGAGTCTATAATGAGCATATCATGATAATTAGGCTTCTTATAGATTATGGTTTATACGACAAAAAACACGAGTGTGGGGCAATTAGAACTGTGTATTGATCTAAATAAGGATCAAGTTGAAATTGTAGAGCTTTTAAGTTGAACTCAATTGGATATCCTATATGGACTTGGAGATCTAAAAGGTCACATCCGTGCTGTAGTTGCCACTCTAATCAAGCTAATGTTGGGCATAAGAGAACTGTACTATGTATAGTCTCCCTGATTCATATATTTGAAAATATGTACAAATAGTGCTTTCATTTGTACATTACGTTAAATTTGTTTTCACTATATATCACTTGCCGTCCTAGCTCAGTTGGTAGAGCGCAAGGCTCTTAACCTTGTGGTCGGGGGTTCGAGCCCCCCGGATGGCACAGAGCACTACCACACGCAGGTTAATCCGTCGCTTGAACATGGCCCCCACCAGTATTTGAAGGCACACATCTCTACCAAGAAACGGAGAGCTATAGCTGCAATAAGGACAGGGTCCCAAGAAACGGAGAGCTATAGCTGCAATAAGGACAGGGTCCCACCATCTGAGAGTGAGGCAGGGGGAAAATGCGGATGGAGGCGGGGAATCCCCGGCATGAGAGATTATGCCAGTCTTTGTCACATCTGGAGATAGTAGAAGATGAACACCATGCTCTACAAGGAATGCCCAGCATATGCACACATCCGAGGGAATCCCCGGCATGAGAGATTATGCCAGTGCTGTCACATGCAGATAGTAGAAGATGAACACCATGCTCTACAGGAATGCCCAGCATATGCACACATCCGAGCAGCTCATGCCGATCTCAGATGCTCTGAGATAGCAATTCATCAACTGCTGGCTTCGCCAATGGTTGCACGTCTCGCATCCTACATTCTGCAAATCTCCACTGTCAGAAAGTCCCTCACAGCACAGGGAATTTGAGTGCCCAGATAGGGCCTCTCAACGCCTACTACAAGGGTTTTTCCTCCCACATGGGGGGTTTATGCGACAAAAAACACGAGTGTGGGGCAATTAGAACTGTGTATTGATCTAAATAAGGATCAAGTTGAAATTGTAGAGCTTTTAGGTTGAACTCAATTGGATATCCTATAGGGACTTGGAGATCTAAAAGGTCACATCCGTGCTGTAGTTGCCACTCTAATCAAGCTAATGTTGGGCATAAGAGAACTGTACTATGTATAGTCTCCCTGATTCATATATTTGAAAGTATGTACAAATAGTGCTTTCATTTGTACATTACGTTAAATTTGTTTTCACTATATATCACTTGCCGTCCTAGCTCAGTTGGTAGAGCGCAAGGCTCTTAACCTTGTGGTCGAGGGGTTCGAGCCCCCCGGATGGCGATGGGCTGAAAATGTTTATCGATGTTATGATTCAATGATCTCACATATTGCACAAACTTCGTTTCTTCATATCACAGTAGTATTATCACTAATTCTCTCTTATATCACATAAGATGTGAGTAGAATTATAGAAAATTTTAATTGCTCATTTGTGTGTTGCCGTTCTAGTTCAGTTGGTAGAGCGCAAGGCTTTTAAACTTGTGGTCGTGGGTTCGAGTCCCCCGGATGGCGATTAGATATGGAAACCATCATCCAATTAAATTGGGATTATGTCAACTCCAAAATCACGCCAACCTGCTATTGTCTTCTAGGGGGTTTTTGTTCTTTTCTTTTGGACTTCAAAAATAACATAAGGTTGCGATTCACGTGTGACGTTTCATATGCGAATTGAAATATGCAAAAATGAAGAGCAAGTTGCTAACATAGATGAGACCAAAATTGAAGAGCATTTAGATGATAATATTAGGTTTGATAATAACAGATTGCATTATTTGCGAGGCAATTCCAGACTCGAAATTATCGATACATGGCACAAATATCATACAAAAATATCATATATTCCAATAAAACATTAAGGGATCAATCCATGTTTTTCCACGTGTTTAACAAGATGTGGTTCCATGTCAGCTGTTCTATCCAGTTCTGGGTATGAATCTAACACTTCACCCATCGTCATCCCCATAGCCAAATTATGTATAATAGACACAAACTTCACCAGAAAATCATCTGTCGCAAAGTTTTTTGGATCGTAAGATGGTGGATTCAGGGCCTGTGTTTGATTGTAGAAGCATTTGAGAGCATCATCATCCACTATGATTATATCATCCTTATTCTCGATACCAAGTTCGTCCATCATGTTACTCAAGTGTTTGATGAAGATAGGCTTGCCTGTTGGATCCTTGGGATTAGTGAACATCACACATTTGTTCTGATCCCAAAAGGTCAACCAATGTCTACGCATTTCCCCCAGTGCCTCCAAAGTATCCTTGATGTTCCGTTTCATAGATGACCAAATACCAACTTCGAAATAACTGAATGCCTCATCTAGCATCTCCTTCAAGTGCGGCGGCGGATAGATCCACTTGGTGTTTGATTCTCCGGTGTGCATGAAACCGTTCTCTAGCCACTTTATTTTTCGGAAAAGTCTTGCATAGGACTCCGTTTAGGTCGAACACCACAACCTTCTTAGAACGCAATGGAAATTTTGAAACATCAAACATGTATATAAGATCAAGAAGATAACGATAACACAAAACAATGGCATGGCGTGATTTGAAATAGTCATAACCAAATCGCCGCTTTCGGCGTGATTTAGTTTGACAACGAAAAATAATCAAAAAGCACGCTTGATGATTTAATTCAAAGGTAATACAAATTAAATCCGTGTGGCGCGATTTACGTTAGGCAAGGCCATACCTATCATCTTCGGTTTCGTTGCCGTCATCGGCGTCATTCTCCCCTTAGCCACCCTTAATCTTCGTCTTCTTACATTTGTTAGAATTTGTTATTTTCTATTAGTTCATTTGCGTCCTTCACAACTGACATTATTTTACTATTGATTTGGCAAACGGCGGAATCACTAGAGCCGCCCGTTGCCTTCATTTTCGGTTTTCCCTATCAATTACTTCATTGTTAACGTGAATCTACTCTGTTGTTGCTTGCATCACCCGCAATGTGGGCAAGGATATTCCCTATGTTCGCCGCCATCCGATACTTTGAGCGCCGGTTTAGCGACCATTTGTTCATTACTTTTTTCCTTATCAGTACTGTGATTACTAGGTCCCTCACCGGAAGCAACGTCCACTTTGAATTGGACAAGTCTGAGACTTTTGATTTTGCCGATGATTTCAGGGTTGCCATAAGGGCCTTTAGGAGACTTGGTAAGCACATGCATGAGGAATGGTTCAAGAAATCTTTGGCACTGCTCATCACTCACAAAGCGGTGACATCTTCTTGCACCCATAAGAGCCTCTCGGGCAATATAACCTCCAACATGAAGCTCCCGCGGGTTGTATCAATTGGAGCAAATGCCTCGGCGAAGGGTAAGCAGCCATAGGCGGGGAAATCCATTTTTATTTAAGGAGCCCTTCTCCTTAGTTTGTAGCTTCGTGCCAGTTTCCCCACTTTGGGAGGGGGTCCCGATCCTCATCCTCTTCCGACTCATCCTGAATTCCCGGTGATCGATCCATTATGAAAGAATATAGTTCTTAAGTCGGATCATCTAGAAGAAAACATTCCCATACCTTTGCTATTGTCACCCTTGGCCTTAGCGATATCATATTCCTAAATCGGCGGCATGGATATCATAATAAAGATGACATGTGCCATCTTGGATTAAATTTGCAACTCATTATCCTTAACATCATATATTAGGCATCCCTCCCTAATAACTTTGAGGCACTCCGGATCATGAGCGCCGGATAGTGCATGCGAGATGTGACTCACGGAAAAGGACAAACGATGACAATAGTGAAGGACCTCTCGGTTGTCAATCCTATAAAAGAAGGCTGGCGTAGTCATTCCGGTTCATGCCCATATCTCCTCTCCCCCCTCGGCTGTCCAACACAAAGAGTGATATATTTTAAGGCAGTTGATTACGGTAGAGACCTTTGTACCCAATGGAGAATCTTTTGGATGCGTCGTCTTCTCCAGTAATCTTCTTCACAAAGGGCCACTTTTCTTCTCACTTCGGCCGATTACCTTTAGGGGTAGGAGTCTCCTTATGTTTTGTATTTTTAGCCTTCCAATTCTTTTGGGAAGTCCTTTGACCGAATACAAACTTCTTGATGTCATCATTCTTGACCTTGTATTTGTCCAACCCAATCCAATTTCGGATAATGCCACATCCCCCATAGCCTTTGTAACTCGGCTCCCTACAGTGACTTCATTGTCTTTACATCCTTCATGCATGGCGAAGACTCAGCGAAGGACATCCTATCCTTAGTGAAAGCACTCTTCTTGTATAAGACTTCCTTCTTTAAGCCGGTCTAAAACCAAATGGTCTCGGCCGTCTAGCCCCTTCGAAGTCTTTCTCATCTCTGTCACATTCAAGTCAAAGATGCTTACATCAGCGGGAAGCACCCTACCCATAGTATCGGGCGGCTTCCTTTGTGCATAAGCGTCGAATTCATTCCACTTTTGCCATACGCCTCCTTACAAAACACAATCTTATACGAAGTGCATTTGGACTGACACGCTAGATGAGCTTTGAAGGATCTGCAATGTCATCACCAATTTTTCTTTGATTTTCTTGCGGTTTTTTCTTCTTCTCTGTATAATTGTCTGCGGCGAGTGCCTCCAAAGACTTTGAAAGCCTCGGACTTTGACCATACCATACGGTGGGTAATGGGCAGCCATATTCCACCACGTTGTTGACGGCGTGGCGCCGTTGCTCCGCGTATGGGACGCCAAAAGTACGGGCATTGAATCGATGATCGAGACAAGAAACACGCCCGACACGATTTCAATAGAAAAGATCAACCTCAAAGCACGCCCTGGCGTGAAATGAATTAAATAACATTGCAATTCACGCCAGCGCTGCGAATCGGTTGAATTCATGCGGCGTGCTTCCGAATCGGTTGATTCACGCCAGGCGTGATTTCAAATAATTGAAATCACGCCAGGCGTGCAAATCAAATCAATTCACGCCGGGTGTGCTTTAACATTTCCGCCTGGCACGAATTGGTTTGATTTGAAGCACGCCCTGGCGGTTTGGTTTTATTACAGAAATCACGCCCGGGCGTGAATTGGTTTTTCATTTGAAAGCACCGGGCGTGAATGTGAAAGTGCTAACATCCTATTGGTTAGTTACCTTTTGTATAAAAAATGTCTTCCCCATTTCATTCAAAGTTGCACTAATCTAAATCCGCGGATGAAGTATTGGCATCCAAGATCGACACCTCCTATATGCATAGTGATTGTAGAACAGCGTTTTGGCCTGTTTGTTACTTTTGCCTGCCTGATGAGGGCCTTCTGTGCCTCAACAGAATGATGTCCGTCGATGACGACGAATTTAATGTTATCCTTGACATTAACTCCTCGAAGTTCGCCCACTCGGCGGGCTTGTTGAGATCATATCCCAAGGTAACACATCCCGGGCATAGGCATTTGACTGGATTACTAATCATGCTACGAACAATCTCCATGGCATGTGCTGGATCATATCTTCTCGCTAACATAAATGGAGCTAGGTGAGCGGATGAGGGACTTCACATGGATCCGAAAAGTTTCCTTAAGACCCAATGGATAATGGTGAGAATATTTATTGGCTTGTTCATGGCCTCTATTTGGCGCCACTCTGTCTGTTCATTCTCAAAAGCGAAGCCTCCATGCCTTCGACAAGCTGCCCGCAGGTTGAACATGCTTCCCTAGATCTAGGACCCTCCTAGAAGCTTTCAAGTCACTAATTCCCAACTTGGCGCACATAGTGACTCTTTGTCGGTTTAGTGAACATGCCTCTACCTTTGACTATAACCCCTTGGCAAATAGATATTAGTAAGCTGCTACATTGGTTGGCCAACCATATTTAAAACATGTCTCACCGATTCACATCTGTCTTCATGAGCGTATCCTTGTATCGGTAGCTCTACGGTGAGTAAAATGAAAGCAGATCTTTCTTTTTGCTTATGTGTAATCTCCAAGAGCAATTTGCGAGTTGGTGTCATCCTCTTCCTCACAAGAGATTAGGATCCCTTGTTTGGCCATCTTGTCCGCTTCCTTTTTCCTCGAGAAGAGAGTTAAGTCGAGCTTGCCATTTGTCTTGGCAAGGTCAACCACATGACCCCAATTTTTGGTCCACAGTTGTTTTTTTTTTTCCTTGTACCTGGTGTTGTTTTATGCAAAAAACAACCAAAATGGCCAAAAAGTCACGTGGCCCGTTTATCCCGGATTTGCACAAAGAGAGCGGTGGTTTTGGCAAAAAATCCACAGATGGTTTTCTCACACTTTTTTTTTTTGTCAACGTGTCCTTTTTCGGTGTTGTTTTACGAACTTTTCGGCGATGTAGTTTTTTTTTCTTTATTTTTTGAAGAGCCCGTGTTGTTTTTCATTAAAATAAGACACGTAGATTTAAATATTGCTATCTGTGAAAGACTAACCACAACAATGGTTTTTAAAAACCACATGTTATTTTACAAAAGAGCGACATGTGTTATTGAAATCTATCTATTGTTTTTTAGTGCTATAAAGTATTGTTCTTCTAAAATAAGGACATGTAAAAGAGCATTATAATAACATATAGGAAATTCAAGGTGTTGTTTCTAATTACCTTTTAGCTAATAAAATATTGACCACGTAGTATACTTTTTAAATTAAAAAAACTTATTTTAACTAATCAAATATCGACCCATTGGCATACATTTTTTAAATAAAAATTATTATTATGAAATGTAGAAAAAATATTAATGTTTCTAACATATCTTGAACCAATCAAATATTGCCACATGGCATACATTCAAATAATAATATATACCCACACAATTTAAAAATCAATATGATTGTATTTAAAATAAAAAGCTTGTAGGAATCTAGTGGATCATTAAGTCTAAGTGCTTCTTTGATAAATCATTATATGCAAATAAATACATGCCATTAAAACCATTGGAGGGAAAAGATGGAAGTACATAATATATACACACTGTCGAGAATTGGAAAAGAAATCTTTTGATAAAAAATTGTAGACTAAAACCATGAAGTTGATATTTTTTTTGGTAAAAGCAATTACCTACTCATACAATCAGACTGCAACTAGTGCGAGATTATATACAAATGAATCAGCAGATCATCTTGCCGAGTTCAACTGTAAGCTTGAAGCTTGAGCAAGATATAAAAGTATTACATTTATTTTTCATATAAAAGCTGTTGCGACAAACAAACACAAATCGATAAAAGCTAGCGACAACAAACCCAAATCGGTGAGGAGAAAAGAGAATGAACAAAAAGTACATGTAGATGAACAATTATGACATAGTATTTTTGTCATATATCCGCCAATATACGTGCAATAAAAAAAAGGTAAACGGTAGGAGCGATAAAACGATAAGAAAAGTAAAAGAGTTAGAAGTAAAACCCTAGCCCCTGCCCTTGCAAATCCATGACCTTGCTCCTTAAAAAATGATATTTACATACGCGTGCTAAGGCAGCCCCAAATATGTATGTTCTCCATTGGCGCAAACAATGAAGAAACCTATCAAACAATCAACATGTAGCCGCCTCGAAGAAAATGTGAAAGCAAACAAAAGCGATGCATCGAGAAAATCTTGCTTCTAATATTCATGAAGTGGTACACGAACCTCCCATAGCTGTTGATGTTTACGGGGAGAGCTGGGGGCGACTTGATGGTCCCCTTTATGCATAGGATGTGGGCCAATCCCGATGCCGCATCACGGTCTTTGCATATCCATAATATCACGCATAAGGAGGCATGTAATGGCGGCAAATCTTTGCGCTGGCATTGTGCATACCATGCATTTGGGTTCAAGGCCCTGCCAAAAGTATTTTTGAGACTTGGAATTGGTTAGAAAATAGCAAACAAGAGTAGGCTACCATCACAAAACTTCTAGCAAGTAATCCTTAGCGACACTTTCTACAAAAATAAAAGCAATACACCCGGATGATTGATTGAGTTTTGAATGCCACCGGCGGCATTTCTCCACCCTTGGGTTTTGAATCTGGCCGGTTGCCATATCAAGAAGGAAAGAAGGAAAAATAGCACGAAGGAAAAAGAATTTTGGAAGAAAAAGGTTATATCATAGGAAGGAGAATGTTAGAACATGCAGATCTCTTTTGTGATCCGGTTGTAATAAAGGGATTGCCATATCAAGAACAAGCAAGGCCACTAAGGCCAGCCCTTGCCCTTGCCCTCGCCCTCGCCATCGCCATCGCTGTTTGGAAGGAAAAAAGAAGGAAAAAGAAAGGTCATAGCGGGAAGAAGTGCATGCGGAAAAGGGAAGGAAGGAGAAGGAGGAAGGAAAGGTGCGAGGCACGACCCAAAGTGGGGAAAGGCGACAACCAATAGGATGCTACTCTGAGGATCACCATCAAAGCAAAGTTCATCGGCGATAAAATTGAATTACATTCATGCAAAAAGGCAAAATAAAAAAATTTATTTTACAATTTATAATGTTCGCAATGAATATTACTTGGGGACATTTTTCTAATTTAGGCGAGGTCCTTCCTTCACCAAAACTTCCACCGCCATAGCTTCCACCTTCGACTCGGTGCCCGTCGATACACCAACCGATGTTGTCATAGCTTGGCGACATATAGAAAAGGCGGGGTTAAGCGAGGCGATGTCGGCCCTTTTGCCGAGCTCTGTTTTTGAGCAGAGTCATCCCACCATAGCGAGCTTGGAATTAAGCGGGGTCCGTCTTGAAAGGTATTTCTTGCAATCTCCATGAAATGAGGAGAAAATTGAAATTTGCATAAGTTGACATGCACATGATGATGTGGCATGCCATTGGTGATATGTCATACCAAGCAAGCAAGACAAACTTGACTAGGCCAAAAATATAAAAATGTGCAACTTTGGTTTCCCATGAGATGATGTGGCAAATTTTTTTGTGACATGGCAAATATGGGTGTGTGGACATGATGATGACTATGCAAGCTTTTCGGGCATGTTTGTCTAAGATCTCGATGCAAAAATGTAGGGGTTCACATTATGGGATGCTTCCCTTGCCACAAGTGGTTAGGATTTTTACGGTATCTGCGTTACCCTTGTGGCACCAACAAATAGCATGGAAAAGATGATGTGGCACTACACGGTGGTGATATGGCATGCCAAGTAAGCAATTCAAGTTTTGACTAGGCCAAAAATGAAAAGATATCCATCTCGAACTTTTCATCGATGATGTTGGCAAATTTTGGGTGACATGGCAAGATGGTGGTGACATGGACATGTAATAGAGCGAAATTCCATTTTCCCTGTTGTGATTACATATGACTCGTGAAGGGAGTGGGTTGTTGAATCTCGTGAGTTCAAATTGAGGGGCTTCTAATTCATAACATTTCAAGCGGACTAGAAGGAAAGGAAATGAATGTCACAAGGTTATATACATGTCAATAATACGGAGCCTACACAAGGCAAACTTGTGGACCATGATATATGATCAATCCTTGGTCCTTTTGTACTTCTAGAAAGATTCTCTAGATAACCATTGAAACATTCTTTACAAAGTCAAGTCTACAAACCCATAATGCTCAAAACATGCCACCTAGGCTCCAACATGCCACCTAGGCTTCAACATGCCAAGGTGGCTCAACCATGGCTCCTGCGTGGGCTCCAGCGTGCCAAGGTGGCTCAAACATGCCACCTAGGCTCCATCATGCCAAGGGTGCTCAAACATGCCACCTAAAGGCTCCAACATGCCAAGGTGGCTTAAACATTCCACCTAGGCTCCAACATGCCAAGGTGGCTCCAGCCATGCCATTGGGCTCCAGCGTGCCAAGGTGGCTAAAACATGCCATGTGGGCTCCAACATGCCACCCAGGCTCCAACATGCCAAGGTGGCTCAATCATGCCATGTGGGCTCCAACATGTCAAGGTGGCTCAAATATGCCACCTAGTCTCCAACATGCCAAGGTGGCTCAACCATGCCACGTTGAGCTCTAGCGTGCCAAGGTGGCTCAAACATGCCACCCTAGGCTCCAACATGTGGCTCAAACATCTTGGCGTGGCCTCAACATGCCACCCTAGGCTCCAACATGCTAAGGTGGCTCGGGCATGACACCTAGGCACCAATATGCCACCAAGCCACCTAGGCACTCAAATGGTGACATGGCATACCAAGTAAGCAAGGTCAAGTTTTGACTAGGCCAAAAATGAAAAAATGTCCATCTTTGATCTTTTCATTGGGTGATGTTGGTAAATTTTGGGTGACATGGCTAGATGATGGTGACATGGATATGATGACTAGGACTTTATACAAAAATATGATAAACCTTTGAAATTTTGGTAGAGGAGTTTGGCAAGGGATAGAATAGAGGGATCTTGAAGAACTTAAAGCGTGACACCCTTTTCCAAATCGAACCCGGACCCGAGGGACTTTCTTGGCTTCTCCTCACGGAGGAGGCCAGACCCAGAAAATGGACCTCGAAGGGTTGTCGGGGCAGCCTTTCTGTCGGCGGCTCCCTGCAGGAGGGCAAATGCCAATCCCCTCCCCTCCCCCCCCCCCTTTCCAGAGGCTCAATTTTTCCTATCCGGCCCGTTGAATCCAGCCATTCAAGTAACTTTGCTTGGCGAGGGCTCAAAAAAATCAAGATCAGATCGGAGAACTTATCAAACCGCGAAGCGTCTGTGGGTTTACCGCGTGAAGATCAAGTGTTGTCGTTAGGAGGCATTACAAAGACTACGGAATGGAGATTAGACTTATTACGTCGTCAGGAATGGCGAAATTACCCCGAGGGACCAAGTTACATGGCCATTTTGGCAGAAAGAAACCACGAACCCTCCACATAGTGGTATTCACTTGACCACCTCTAGGCCAATTGACTCTGACGTGTTGGACATGAGCCTACGTTGGTGCTTCTTGGAAGGGGTGGTCTTACGCCCACGAAACTTGCTCCCAGGGGTAAAAGTCGACATTTTGAGTCCATTGGCGGAGTCAATTCACAGTTCAGTGGGAAATTTTGCCGTCCCGTGGCGAGGGGTTCTTTGGGGGAGGACCTTTGGGCCCTTTGCCTCGAGAAAGGTTTTAAAGGTCCATCTTATGGCGTCAACACCCTACCTCTACGTGATGACATTGTACAAGATTTTGGTCGAATCGACTAGGATATAGCCTCAAAGCGTAAACCACATGTTGTGTTTGCTAGGTTATTGAAGGGTTTCACGTTATGGGGTTGAGAGTTTTGTCGGTTGCACTTGGGTCATGGTTGAAAGCAATTGAGAACATGAAGCAATAGGGCCCGATGGAATGGGGTTTGGAGTTATCCTCCTCGGTGTTGCAATTAGAAGTCAAAGCGCCTTTTCTTGTTTTGGGATCATTCGGGATGGCCAATAGATCAAACTTCTGTTAGTTCGATTGCCATGGCTCGCATGTGTGTTTAGAAAAGCACCCTAGCTATCTAAGAAAGCGATTACGTTTTGGCCTCAGCGTAAACCACGTGTGTTGCTGGGTTATTGTAGGGTTTGCGTTTGGGAGGCCAAATGTGATTTTTCTCGGATAGCCCTAGGTGCACCTTGCTAAACACACATGTAATTTTATAAACGAGCTAATAGTGAAGTTTGAATCTAATGGCCATCAAATGATCCCAAACAATTTACCAACCCAAAGGTGCTCTTGACTTCTAATTGCCCACTTCCGGGAAATCCAAATCCCATTCCTCGGTTCCTATTAGCTCATTTTTCAACTGCTGGCTTCTTCACCATGTCCCCAAGTGCAACCCTAAAACTTCGACCTCCATAACGCAAACCTTTCAATAACCTAGCAACACCGGGCGGGGTTATTTGAGGTAAGATCCTGGTCAGATTAGGTGAATCTTGTGTCATCGTCCAGAGGGAGAATGTTTGAAAACGAGCAAAACCTAAGATGGGACGAAATCTAGGTCTTTGGCATGTTTGAGCCACACGGCTGTTTGCTCTCTCCCACTCCAAAGCTATGTTGGAACCTAGATGCCAATGGACTCAAATGTCGACTTTTACCCCGGGGAAGGGCCTAGGTGGCATGCTTGAAGACCACCCCTTCTCCAAAGCAAAAGGCTCATGTCCACCTTGCAGTCAATCAGAAATTGGCCTAGGAGGTGGTTGTTGAGCCTAGGCACCTTGGCACCTTGGCATGTTTGAGCCTGGGTGGCATGTTTGAGCCCCACCTAGGAATGTTGGAGCCTAGGTGGCATGTTTGGAAACCACGTGGCATATTTGAGCCACCTTGGCAAGTTGGAGCATAGGTGGCATGTTGGAGCCCGTGGCATGTTGGGCCCTAGGTGGTGTGTTTGAGCCATTTTGTCATGTTGGAGCCCTAGGTGGCATGTTTGAGCCTGGGTGGCGCGTTGGACCACCTTGGCATGTGGGAACCCCTTGGCATGTTTGAGCCTAGGTGGCATGTTTGAGCCACCTTGGCATGTTGGAACCTATGTGGCATGTTGGAGCCCATGTGGCATGTTTGAGCCACCTTGGCATGTTTGAGCACGTTGGAACCTAGGTGGCATGTTTGAGCCACCTTGGCATGTTGGAGCCTAGGTGGCATGTTGGAACCACATGGCATGTTTGAGCCACCTTGGCATGTTAGAATCTAGGTGGCATGTTGGAGCCTGCGTGGCATGCTTGAGCCACCTTGGCATGTTGGAGCATAGGTGGCATATTGGGCAGCGTGGCATGTTTGAGCATGTTGGACATGTTGGAGACCTAGGTGGAGCCCACATGGCATGTTGGGCCCCGTGGCATGTTTGAGCCACCTTGGCATGTTGGAACCTAGGTGGCATGTTGAAGCCCATGTGGCATGTTTGAGCCACCTTGTCATGTTGGGCCTGGGTGGCATGTTTGAGCCACCTTGGCATGTTGGAACCCCTAGGTGGCATGTTGGAGCCTGCGTGGCATGTTTGAGCCACCTTGGCATGTTTGAGCCCTTGGGGTGGCATGTTAGAGTGGGTGGCATGTTGGAGCATAGGTGGCATGTTTTGAGCCAACTTGGCATATTTAAGCCTAGGTGGCATGTTGTGAGCCACCTTGGCATGTTGACCCTAGGTGGCATGGTGGAGCCCATGTGGCTGTTTGAGCCACCTTGGCATGTTGGAGCCTAGGTGGCATGTTTGAGCCCACTTTTGGCATGTTTGAGCCACTGGCATGTTTGAGCCTAGGTGGCATGTTGGAACCCTAGATGGCATGTTTGAGCCACCTTGGCATGTTTAGAGCATAGGTGGCATGTTGAAGCCTGCCTTGGCATGTTTGAGCACGTTGGACCAGCCTAGGTGGCATGTTTGAGCCATTTTGTGGCATGTTTGGAGCCTAGAGGTGGCATGTTGGAGCCACCTTGGCATGTTTGAGCCACCTTGGCATGTTTGGCATGTCATGTTTTCCTGATGGCATGTTGGAGCCACAAGTGGCATGTTTGAGCCTAGGTGGCATGTTTGAGCCACCTTGGCATGTTGGAGCTAGGTGGCATGTTGAAGCCCATGTGGCATGTTTGAGCCACCTTGTTATGTTGAACCTAGGTGGCATGTTTGAAGCCCATGTGGCATGTTTGAGCCACCCCTAGGTGGCATGTTTGAAGCCTAGGTAATGTTGGGCCGTGGCATGTTTGAGCCTAGGTGGCATGTTGGGGAGCCCGGTGGCATGTTAGACCTAGGTGGCATGTTTGAGCCAACTTGGCATGTTTAAGCCCTAGGTGGCATGTTGTGAGCCACCTTGGCATGTTTGGAGCCCTAGGTGGCATGTTTGTTTGAGCCACCTTGGCATGTTGGACCTAGGTGGCATGTTGGAGCCTAGGTGGCATGTTTGAGCCCACCTTGGCATGTTTGAGCCTAGGTGGCATGTTGGAGCCTAGGTGGCATGTTTGAGGCCACCCAGCGCGTTTGAGCCCTAGGTGGCATGTTGGAGCCACCTTGGCATGTTGGAGCTGTGAGCAGCATGGCATGTTTGAGCCTATGTGGCATGTTTGAGCCACCTAGGAATGTTGGGCGTGGGTGGCATGTTGGGCCCGTGGCATGTTTGAGCCACCTTGGCAAGTTGGACATAGGTGGCATCTTTGGAGCTTTGCATGGCATGTTTGAGCACGTTGGAGCCTAGGTGGCATGTTTGAGCCATTTTGCATGTTGGAGCCTAAGTGGCATGTTGGAGCCACCTTGGCATGTTTGAGCCTAGGTGGCATGTTAGAGCCACCTTGGCATGTTGGAGCCCACGTTGGAGCCCCATTGGCATGTCTTGGCATGTTGGAGCCTAGGTGGCATGTTGAAGCCCATGTGGCATGTTTGAGCCACCTTGTCATGTTGGGGCCTAGGTGGCATGTTTGAGCCACCTTGGCATGTTGGAACTAGGTGGCATGTTGGAACCATTGGCATGTTTGAGCCACTTTGGCATGTTTGAGCCTAGGTGGCATGTTAGAGCTAACGTTGGCATCTTTGGAGCCTAGGTGGCATGTTTGAGCCAACTTGGCATATTTAAGCCTAGGTGACATGTTGTGAGCCACCTTGGCATGTTGGAGCATAGGTGGCATGGTGGAGCCCGTGGCATGTTTGTACGTTGGCATGATAACTTGCATGGCATGTTAGAGCCAGCGTGGCATGTTGGAGCCACCTTGGCATGTTGGAGCCACCTTTGTGGCATGTTTGAGCCACCTTGTTATGTTTTGAGCCACCTTGGTGGCATGTTTGAGCCACCTTGGCATGTTTGGCTGATTGGGACTGAGATCATGTGCATATGCTCAAAAATGGATTTGAGGCATAAAAAGCAAAACTCTCTCTCTCTCTCTCTCTCTCTCTCTCTCTCTCTCTCTCTCTCTCTCTCTCTCTCTCTCTCTCTCTCTCACACACACACACACACCACACACGCACAGCCACACACACCACACGAGGAGGATCGATAGACTTGTTGGTTCCCATGGATGTTAAAAGTTAAATTCAGTTCAATTCAATTTTGGGATCTTCATAATGCCTTTGCATTCTAGTTTTTCTATAAGCATGAGGGGTAAAGGGACAATAGATGAGATATTGCATTTTTGCGGAGGTCCACGCACCCCCCCTCAAGGAATACAAATCAAATTCTTGATGGTTTTTGTTATGCAAAAATAGGTGTTAAGTAATTGAAGTAGTTGAAGTAACTTGTCTTACATGGAATAGTAGTATAAGGACATGTGATCGTGCGTGCATCACATGTAGCAAATCAAATTCTCTATCCTACCCACTATAAAGACCAGGTGATATGGAAGGATAATTCTTTCCTACTTCTATAAAAGACATGTGACAATAGAAGTATTACACGTGTAAGTAATTCATGTATTCTTTCCTACAATGCCTTAGCAAATAAAGTAGTTTCTACGTCCTACTACTATAAAGACATGTGACATGGAAGCATATGACATGTAGAGAATCAAGTATTCTTTCCACTTCTATAAAGACATGTGACAATAGAAGTATTACACATATCATAATTCATGTATTCTTTCCTACAATGCCTTAGCAAATAAAGTACTCGTCCTACTACTATAAAGACATGTGAATGGAAGTATAGGACATGTAGAGAATCAAATATTCTTTCCTACATCTATAAAGACATGTGACAATAGAATTATTAGGCGTGTAGAAATTCAAGTATTCTTTCCCTAGATTGGATTGTATTATAAAATGACATGTCACAATAGAAGAAACTACAAAACAACAAGATGGATGTTTTTAGTCCACTGAAAAAGAAACACCATTATCGAACAAAACCATACCTCCACAAATCCACATGTAGGATTCTTTGAAAACAGGACATGTAGACCTACCAAAAGCCCGATGTTTTCAACGTTGTGGACCAAAAACGGGGGTGAGTGTGGAAGGCGTACCACTCCGGCACCCTCGTCCATTTCCTCTTCAGGGCGGCGGGAATTCGGTGGTTGCTATAAGAATCGGCCCTTCATCATCTAAGGTGAGATCATATGGATGCTTTGCATGCAGTGCGTCTGCCCTTGCTTTCTTGGCGGGGATTAGAACCCGAATTAATAGGGTTTTCTTCCTCTTGAGCCTTTGCAAATGAAGATGAGCACTTTTTAGAGTACTTTTTAGGAGAAGAAGAGATCACGCTTGGGCTGCATTTAAACCTAAATTAGTACAAATCACGCTTGGGCGTGTTGGTATCCCTATTATTGAACATGCTATCGTTAATTTGAAACTAAATTATTTTGCATCCACATTTTAAGCTACATACCTTCATGAATCCATATTTCACACTATTTAACCTCATTGAACATTGCTATCTCCAAGCTGTCTAATACCGCTATATTCTATATATAAAAGCGAGCAAAATTATGTTCTACAAAGCGGACAATGAGGCGATGGCGATGGTAATACTTAAAAAATTCATGCAAAGCATAATAACTCAAACTCATGCAAAGCATAAAACTCAAATCAACAAAAGCATATTAAGTGCAAAAATATCTCAAATTCATGCAAGCATAATACTCTCCACCGCGGTCGCGTGATACGTGGCAAATTAAATACCTTGAGAATAGGGTTACGTGCCATTACGTATTACGATCAAGCGTCCTCTGAAAACTTAGGAAGAGCGGTTTTTAGAATTCCTCTTCCACCGCTTCCTGCCCGTCCGCCTCGACCTCGATTCGTTTTAGAGACATCTCAGAATTAAGCCTAGTAACTTAGTCGGAAGATTAAACTGGATCTGGGCTTTCGGGCTGCTTTCGAGAAATCGCAAGAAATAAGCTTTTTCTGCGATGAAATAAGAAATTTGAATTTCAAAGAAAACACAAAATCACGGTTTGAAATATTCCGGCACATACACAAATAATAATGGCGAAGACCGTCCGTCGACTTCTTTCATTAAGTTTTAAAAAATCTACCAAATTTATCCAAATTTATCCTAAGCGTAGTTAACCTAATCTTTTCTTCTAATTGAATTTTCCAAGACGCCCGGAGTTTCCATAGCACCTTATTCTCAAATGATTCGAGAACTCAAATCGGCTTCTCAAGAATAGCTCTGATTGCGGTACTCATCTCATTCCAATAGCTTGAACATTAATTTCCAATAGTAGGTGTCGAATAGGCAATTTTACGCGGTGTCCGAAGATGAATGTTTCATGTTAACTACGTCGGAGAAAAAGGAAAGTAGGATTATACAAGATCGACTCCATCGATCCATCCAAAAGCTTGTCATGGAATTTCATTTCGGGGGATAAGTATGTCCGGATTCTGATGATTAAGCTAACTGCGCTATGGATGAAGCTTTACCTTCATGAACACCCGGTGGGGATACGGTTGGAGAAAGTGTTGGAACATTTGTTGCATGGCCAAGAAACCGCTTAAAAAGGTATGTAACATGTATTACATTGTAGAAATATAGAAGTAGACAAAAATTTGTTGTATTCATTGGAAAAGATTACAATTGTATATAATCTAGATAAACTGGATAAACCCGGACAAAATCCCGGACTCTTTGTTTCAAGCCCGGTCTACTAAGTATTTGGGCTATCGATCTCCATTTCCATTGCGGGGGCATAGTGAATTCTTAGGTAAAACCCGGCAAAAACACCGGGCTCTAGCTCCACCACCCCCTTTGCTCCACCTCCACCTCCTCCTCCTCCTGCTCCACCTCCACCTGCTCCATTGGTTGAACCTCAATGCATCGTATGGCGCTGCGGTAGTGGTTCCATTGGTTGAGCCATCTCCATTGCATCATATACACTTTTGTGGTAGTGGTTCGTGTTAGGGCATCAGGGCATAGAGGCTAACCACTAAGAAGCCTTGACTCCTCATTTTGAATCACCGGTGGCGGATCACGAGATTCACTCGATCAATGCATGTCTTGCATTCTCGAAGTGATTAGATAAGAGGGCGACCTCGTGCGATTACAAGGGCCCCGAGCGGATCTATCATTGCCACGCTCTGCTGCCATCATCATTACTTGATCCAAGTACTCGGGGGTTGCAAGGCGGTGCTCGGCCCGAGCGGTGCTCGCCGCTGTTCAACCGATGGAGATTGGAGCGGCGGGTGGGCTGTGTGATTCTTTGGCCCAAATGTAATTCAATCCATCTTCGTCACCAACCAGGGTGATTAATGTAACCGGCATCTATCAATAGGAAGTGGCGGAGTTATCGGTATTCCACGCTGGCGTGTTATATTTCTTTATTTATAAACTTAGAAACTAAGAACCGCCCGGCGTGTTTAAGCGTAAAAAAAATAGGGGATACAATTGTTTTGCGCTTTCGTGTAAACTGCTATATAGGAAAACTATAAAGCTCGGCGTGCATTCGATAAGCCGTGTAAATAATTGCGGCCTTTATCTATTTACTTATCTATAAATCCAGGTTTTTTTCTCTCCCTCCATTTGAACGCCTAAGCGTGTATTCATGTTGAAAACTAAAGGTTACCCTAAAACACGTTTAAGCGTGTTTCAAATATTATCTTTCAGATTTTTCTAATGCTTTCTACTACACATTCATAATAGAAACTTGCATGCAATAGCATGATTAATTTAGGAAGAGAAACTCAAGAATTTACTTTCGAAACAAAAAGAAGCGGATGAAGTTTATAAAACTATGCGGTTTTCATAAACATCATGCTCCCTCTCGCCTCGAGCAAATGCAAAAGCTTGTCTTCTTGGATTAAACCCCGCCATTGAGATGCAACTTAAAACTAAATGAAAACTAACCTTGAATTACGAATTTTGGAAGGATTGAAGAACGGAGGACTATGCTTGTGGTTTTAATTCGGGGCTTTTCGATTCGCAGACCTTAGTCCTGCTTTGGTTTTAACGAGTCTCCGATTTCCTTTTGCTACGGATGCTAGAACAAAAGGCTGAAGTCTTTTTAGTAAGTTAGGAATTGCGAAACCAAACATCTAACATTGATGAATATAAATCGCTCACCAAGATTTTAGAGGGCGGATCAAACTAAAAGCGTAAGCAAACCGTCAAATCGTATGAAGGAAGGAAGAAAATGTAGGAACTTTGAGGCGTAAAATGGATTTATATAGGCACAATTAGAAAAAAGTTAAGCGTGAATAATTGATTGTTGAATTACATGCTTTGGCACGGGTCTTCCGCCCGGACATGACATGTATATGGTATATATGGAGAATATTGCATTTCATGCAATAAATTCTCACGACATTTTATTCCATTTATTGCATTGAAAAAAATAGAATTTAGAAATTTTATATAGGCTACATCAAGGCAAAAAAAAAATGATTTTAGGTCGTATAGGAAAATTTCCTATGGTTCTTTGTGGATGAATCGAGAGATTTCTCATGTGGTTGATTTATAGTGTTCGAGAGATTTTGTTGAGACAAAATTTGCAGATACAAAATTCTAGAGAGACAAAATTTTAGAGAAAACAGACTTGGAGCCAAAATAATTGGAGAATAGTTTGATTTTATCCAAAAAATTTATGTCTGAAAAAAACATTTCAAGAAAACTGTTTTGAAGACAAAGTTTATGAAGAAAACTGTTTGATTTCATTAAAAACAGGTTTGTATGTACAGATGCCGAAGGCTTGGAAGTTGATTGCCGAAGGCTTTTTCACACAATTCTGAGAAAAAAATTGCGGGAGGCGTGTCCAAAACCGTGAAGAATGGAAACAAAAATGGGCGCCGGGATCACGCATCACTCTTCTTCCACGCCGCTGCAACAAAGAAGAAAGAAAGGTGTTAGAAAAGAAAGAAAGGTGCAAAAACAAAAACAAAAAAAAAAGAAATCACATGCAAACCTGGTTCATCTCTTAACCACTCCAAAAATTGGTTAAGGCCGACCTTCTTTCAATCCTCCTCCTCCTCCTCCTCCTCCTCCTCCTCCTCCTCCTCCTCCTCCTCAGAGATTTCATTCTACATTTCAAGGTCAAGCCAACCCGGGCGAGGAGCCGTTTCATGCTCTTGGGAGGACATCTCCTCCTCTTCCTCCAACTCCTCCTCTTCCTCCTCTTCCTCCTCTTGAGAATCGGAGGAATCGAGGAGGAGCTCAACTCCTCCTCTTCAAAATGTCGAGCATCATCCCTGAATGGAATCGAGGAGAATTGGGCAAGGAAATCGATGGCGGGGGAAGAGGGGTTCTTCAACCAGCGTCTCTTTGGCGAGACCTCGGGTTCTTCATTCTTACCGAGGCTGAATGCTTCATGGGCGAGAAAAAAAATTTGGGACAGAATGGTTTTGAGGCGTGAACCGGATTTATATAGGGTTAATTAGCTCTTAAGCGTGAATAATTTATTGCCTCAAATAACACGCCCGGCGTCTGAAAATTCCATGACTATATTATCTAGGGTATATTATTATGGATAATAAATTCTCACGTCTATTAGTTATATGTCTTTTTAAGTAATCATATATCCAAATTTTTCGATAATTAAAATTTGGATATATTTATATAAATCATTTCCTTGTTGTTGCCATGAAAATTCTTGTTTTAAAAATGATTTCGTTTTAAGCCCATTGTTATTATTATATTAAACCTATTTCCAAGGAATTTCTTGCTTTTTAAAAATTTGATTTACCTCTACATATTCCATAAATGTAACATTACTTTTTTTATCTTATGGTGTAATAATTTTTTCTTACTCATTGACTAAAAGGGTGCAATTTGCCTAGGTCAATGGTGCCCCTCCAACTCAAGATGGTGAAAAGAGCAATATCAATGAAAAACCAACTCCTAGCAAGAATGTTGAAGAAAAACAATTAGTCCTCTATAGTAGGGTGCAATGGAGGAACAAGAAGGTGAGAATCATGCACAAGTGCAACAAGGAAATAGTAGGCCAAGGAGTTATTGTGCTAGCCGGATCCACGGTCAAAATTTGTTAATGATGAAAGGCTAGGGAAGACAATATTGGTATTGCAATTTTGATGTTGGAAGACAACTGGAAAGGTAAAGGTTTGGGTGACAAGGAATGTTTTGGTTGTGTCAAGCAATTGGAGGTTCCTTGCATCATGGCATGGCCTATAAGTAGTGTTCAATTTGTGGAGGATTATATTTTTCGAGCCCTGAGGTTGTTGGGGACAATGATTGTCTTGATATTGATCCATTGGCGGTTGGAACTCTAAACCTAGGCAAAAGGGGAGAAATATCGAGTTGCGGACATTATCCTAGCAAAAGAGCCAAGTTGATTAGTGACACCAAAGCGTGAGACAATGGTGAAGGTTAGGGGCTCAGATTGTTGTTGGAGTGATTGTATGCAATTCTTCACAATAGAACAATTGGTGGAAGCAAGAGCCACTTTTCAAGAGTACAATTGTTGATGAGAGGAGGACCTACATGTACACAATCTTGAGCATGCACTTCAAGATGAAAGAAACCCAAACAGAAAAAGATACCCTTTGCTAGGCAAATGGATATGTGCAAAAGCATGGCGGAGTATCCATGCAATTCCAACTTCTTCATGGCATAATTGGCAAAAAAAAAAACAGGCGAGAGGGAGCAGGGATTGCTTTACATGGAAATAATGGTTTGTTGAGACCAGCGGCTAGGACCACGGCTGCCGGGGAGATATTTGAAAAATATATTGATTTCAATCAGAGTCTATACCACACAAAAGCAGAAGGGATGAAAAGGGAAGAAGCGGTTGTTGAGAAAAGGTTGCCATCACATTGTACTCAAAAGAGTATTTTGGAAGAAGTGAATTCCCTACTTGAGAATTGGGAATTCTTCCAATATCCCAACCTAGCTTTAGTAGGTTATGGAAGAAGCATTTCAATCATGTCACCATAGCAACTTCAAACAACTTTGCAAAGTGCAATTTATGTGCTAAGTTGAAGGAGACTCTATATAAGACTGTGCAACCTAGTCAAAGGGCTAGGATAAGGGAGCATATGAAGGACCATATGGTGACCAACTATCATGTAGATCATGTTATTGGATGTGGAGGACTTTATCCGCATTGGAACCCAATAACTATTTATGTATTATACATGACAAGATGGACCAGCAAAGACTTGTCTTCCACAATTCAAGTACATACCAAAGTCATGTGGAAGATCATACCCTTTACAGATCTCAATGATGGGGCAATCTTGCATGGGCAGAATCAAACCTACTATGGCCATTTTAGTTTGGAGTTGTGGAGTGATGGTCAGTTTTTCATATTGGGAGTATCATGAGGTGTTTGAGAAACTATGAAAATGGATACAATGGTCACCTCAGGACCTTCTGACTAGCCGCGGGCACTACATAGAGCATTGTTAGATGGAAACCCTAACAATATTGAAAAGTTCAGCAAGGCAAGGTTTAGGAAGCATGGGTCTAATGAACATGTTGGAGCTTCAACTTCCCGTGCTAAACCTCAAGATCTACCCAAAAGGTTTCTCTTGCAACTTGATAATTGTGCTGGCCAAAATAAGAGCAGTGGATGTTTTCTTTCCTATCCTACTTAAGTGTGGGGATATTTGAAAGAGTTAATTTAGGGTTTCTTATGCCCGGGCATACCCATGAGGATGTGGATGCATTATTTGGCAAATATAGTTGTATACCGGAAGCGACAAACGGTGACCAACTTTCCTAGGCTAATGGAAATCTTGCATGAATGCACTACTCCAAACCCTATAGCTTCTCTCATAGAAGAAGTGCGGGATTGGAAGAGCTTTGTGGATGGTTATACATTGGATCTTGAAGGTCATTCGGGCCTCTGCAGTTCACTTTTGGGTGAGAGATGGGATTCCAATCTTCCAATGGAAGATGAGACCTTCGAGAGGATGAGTGGAGAGGAGGGAGAAAATATGGTAGAGATGAGAATGGCAAGCCTATGATACCTCTAGGTCAACCAAAAGCTTTAAAACCCTACTGAAGAAGTGAAGCAATTGGGATTGACTAAGGAAGGAATCCAAGACTATATAAAGCATTGGCAAACCAATCCGGATGACACCAACCGTGCCTTGGTGGCTTCTTGGAAGAAGGTGATTAACTTTGTTGGGGAGATAGACACATCCTCGGATGAATTGAAAGAAGGGTGGTTGCCTAAAACTAGGTGGAAGACCTTAGCAGGTCTTTGAGGATTTTGATGACCTTTGTAAGTAGCATTCGCAAGCAATATGCTCCTCCTCCTTTCCGACAAACACTATGTTGGTCCTAAGAACAATAGGCCAAAGTTTCTAGGCATGGATGCTTATGAACCTTCCAGCGACTTGGAATGCCACCAATTTGTGGTAGTAAAGCCCGCCAGATTTAGATACATATCGAGTGTGGTTGGGGTTCACTATCTCGATATTTGCAAAGAAGAAGGTAATATTAACTTCAACCATGTGCGGGTGGAATGGTGGTGTCCGATTGCATCAGTTCACCAGCGTGTCGGATAAAGAAAGGTACTTTCAGATTGTTGGACAAAGAAATGGAGGAGAAATCGAGGGTGATCGACGATCTTTGGCTAGACTATGAAAGTGTTTTGTACTCATGGACTCCAAACACTATTCCAGCTAGAAATCACGAGAATTACAATACCTCGGGATGTCGGGGAAGAAGGCTATGATATCATTGGGGGTGCTTGAAGAAAGTTGAATAACTATGTAAATTTTGTTATCACGTTTTTATGATATGGTGCTATATTGTGAAATATTGACTATTTTGTAAATAACATGATATTACGTTTTCATAATTTTGAGGTGAAATGTGTGAATTTGAATATGTTACTAAAAACATGCAATATGAAATTTGTCCCAAAATTAAGACATAAACCCAATTTAATTGAATGATGGTTCATATATCTAGATTTGCAAAAACATTAAAGAGATTAAAGAGATCTAAATGTTTTCGGAAAGCGAAGAGAGCCGCCCTTAGGGGGGGAGGGGGGGGGGTCGTGGTTAGTGTTATCATATGTTGAAAATTAAAGATGCGAACTAAAATATATGTGAAGAAGTCCCCATCAAATGGTTGAAAATAACGGTCTAGATTTCATCAAAATTAACGGGCGAGATGGTGATCCTAGTATTGTGTTGTTATTGGTTTTGCTTTCCCGCCTACTGCGCGTGGTCCGTGCGTGCCGATTGTTCAAAGCGCCGCGATAATGGACCTCTGATCTTTTCTCAGGTCGATTACCTTAAACCTGCTTGGCGATGGCCTTTTTCCTAGTGATGGCATCCTTCCTAGCGATGGCGATGGTAGGTGCGCAGCTTTCTTCGAGGCGATGGCGCTCACCCTTCAAAAATCCGAAGCTAGAAGCCCGAAGCTCCAAACTTGCCGTCGATTCGCAGCCACTGCAGGAAATCGAAATGGACGTCTGAAGCTTCCAAGATGTTTCAACCCTTTTCTGTTATTTCTATCTTTGATTTAAGATGATCTAACCTTAAACCTAACACTTTTGCTTCCTCTTTTTTTTTTAGCATGCAAAAGAGCTGAGTTGTTTTTGGAGTTTTGCAAGGGATTTCTGCTGCTATTGGAGTTGAAGTTTGAGAAAAAGACAAAAACCCCCTGTTCTGAATATTTTGTAGATGTTTTTTTTTTTCACTTTCTTATAGCAGACGAAGAGCTGGCTATAGCGGCTATTTTGGCAGACGAATTATCCAAAGGTCCACCTTTTCTTATTCATTATAGCATTTGCTTCTAAGGCATGCAAAATATATTTTGTAACAGTCTCCTTTAATCTGTGTTTATGACAAATATTTTTTAACCTGTATATGATCTGGAATGGGCAAGAAACTAAAAAATGATGCTCCAAAATCCGAGGATCTGAAGCGGCCTGAGAAAAGATCAGAGGTTTGTGGCATTTATTTTTCATTGGATTTGAGATTTAATCATATTCTCGCCAGACTTTCTTTACTTTCTTTGTCAGAGAATACGTAGAGGAAAATGAAGAAAATGTTGCAGCAGTACTATTGCATGGTTTCTTATAAAATCAAACAGTTTTGTATCACTGGGATGGTATCTCTTTAATAATAGGCAAACTATTTTTGTCAAGATTTTAAAACTTTAGTCACACACTGCAATAAAAAGTCTTTTTTATAATTTTAGTGTTTCAATGCATCCATTGCCAAGGTTAAGATCTGGATTTTTCTCTCAAACCAATATGTTAACATAATGGAATGCTGAGTCAGCTTTGAATGCTGACATGTCACTATAGGCGTCCGTAGGAGTCACGTCCAGTCCAAGAGTCATGTCCTCCGGGACAATATATTTCTGCTGTAACCATCTTATATGAATGGCAAATAGAGAGCAGCGCAGAGAAGACCATCGCCAGAGAATTAGGGCACGTCTAGCCCTTCTGAGAGTAAACCGAGACTTCGTTTTGCGAGGGTTTGGAGACGCCAAACGAAGAGAATCGGCGTCTTCAAAAGGCTTACATATCCGGGATGAATTTACACGTAAGAGCTTTCCATATATGAGTAATCTTTGATTACATAAAATGGCGTGCACATCACAAAGCCTTGATAAATTTCTTGAAAAATTTCTTGAGAAGTTTACCGGTGATAATTTCCACACACGGTGAAGAAAAATTTCAATTAATATTAATGAGAGAAGGAACACGGAATATAATTGATGGCACGAAGCCAAGCCAACAGAGGCAACGAAAATTCCAGTGGGAGATGAGGGACAGAAAAGCCATAACCACAATTAGTTTGGCACTTGGAGAAGGCTATATGCACCTTGTAGATCGACTAAATCTTCCAAAGCAAATTGGGATGCGTTAGTGGCGGCTTTTAAGGACGAGGGAAAGGCTGTGAATTATCATTAAAGCAACAGTTCTTTGATTTAGAAATGAATGCGGGAGAAACAATTGCAGAATTTGTAAGCCGAATTCGATGTCTAGTTGTCCGCCTAGCAAGAGTAAAAGCTATAGTATCCATGGAAGATCAAATGGCTGTCTTGTTGAAAGGATTGGCGCTGATTATCGCTCTATTGTAAGTGCTCTTACAAATATTCCACATCAAACCATGGAAACATTGACCGCACTTCTAGAAGAAGAAAGAAAGTTGAAGGAAATAGGAAGCACGAAGAATTCAGCATTTTTTTCATTAACAAGAAGCGGAGATTTGGGAATGTTGGCAAGAGGCCCATGATCCCTTATAATTCTGCCGCCAATTCTAACAAATAAGGAAGAGACGGCTTCAATAACAATCCAATGAGATTGGACAAAGGCAAACGAGGATCTTGTTTCAAATGTGGAAAGCAAGGACACATTGCTAGAGATCGTAGGGATGCGCTCAACATTTGAACGCAGCGGTGAGTGTCCCTCGGAGAATGGATCGCAATGGAAGTTCTAATGAGCAATGCACACGGAGGAAGATTGTTTATGGTCCACACCTTCATGGCAGAGCACAAATCGTGCAATATGGTTGGACTCGGAGCTTCCATGCACATGACTCCACTGCGAAAAATATTTTTACCGAAGCCGTCTCATGAGAAGCAAGTTTATGGGCACCTTATTTCAAGACTTGAAGTTCAGGAAAGGGAACAATCATGGTGCGATTCGAGGATGTGCACACGAAATTCATGATGTTCATTATGTGCCCGGATTAGCACATACTTTATTATCGGTTGGGCAGATTGTCGTCATGGGCTTGACACTTACCTTTACCACAACAAAATGTCATATATTTGATGAGTATGGAGAACAAGTGGCAACAGAAGAGAGAGGGAAGATTATACCGTCTTGATGCATGCATTACGGACCAACCACATGCCTTTGGTTGTATGCAAATCCTCTAACTTGCAGCTATGGCACAATCGCCTAGGGCATCCTCATGTACAAGCAATTCAAAGAATTGGTGAAGGAAGGCATGGTGACTGATCCGCCCACTTTAGATGAAGAGAACACGGAATTTTGTGAAGCATGCATCATGGGCAAGCAGACCAGCCGGCCATTTCCAGTGGGAGAGAGTAATAGAGCATCAAATTTGTTGGAAATCATACACACGGATGTGTGTGGCCCCATGCAAACAATGACTGCTGGAAAGAAACGCTACATACTCACCTTTATCGATGACTTATCCAGATTTGTAACAGTAAGACTACTTGCTAGAAAATCTGAAGCATTTGGCATGTTTATAGAATTCAAACGGCAAGTAGAGAATCAAACAGGGAGGAGAATCAAGATGTTAAGAAGTGATAATGGTACTCTTCGTTGGAGTTTCAGAGGTACTGCCAAGAGCATGGAATTGTTCATCAAGTAACTGCTCCCTATACCCCGCAACATAATGGAGTAGCCGAGCGCATGAATAGAACTTTAGTAGAGTGTGCTAGGACCATGCTCAAGTATGTTGGAATGCCAATTCTTTTTCGGGGTGAAGCCATAATAACTGCAAAGATATCTCAGAACAAGGTTGCCCTTACTGCTGCAATAGTTGCAAAGACACCTTTTGAAGCGTGGGTGGCAAGAGACCGCCTTGAAGCATCTTGAACTTTTGGCTGCATGGCTTACGCTTACATTCCGGATGAAAGGCTTAAAGAAGCCGGATTGGAAGAGTATTAAATGCGTGCTGATTGGCTATTGTACGTAAACTAAAGCCTATCGTCTCTATAATCTTGAATCCCACGTGAGTAATTGGTCAGCCATGATGTGACTTTTAATGAGGACTTATATTATGGAGGGCTGTCCAACATCAATATCAGTGGAACTGTTCTTGATTTTGATATATTAGATGAGTGGTGCGTGACAGATACATCAGCCTCCTCTATACATCAAGCATCATCCAGTGGATCCCATTCTCCGATGACACAACCGTTGAAGAGTCCATTAATCTTGTTCCTCCCATAAATGAAGATCCTCCCATAAATGTTCCGAAGTTCAAGACATTCCTGGTTTTCAGTCCCTTGGTCCCCAGTTACATATGCGGGGTTCATAAAGGCAAGAAGATAGATCTCACAATCAACAATCGTCCTTCTTGGGGTGTGACCAAATCTGGTCGCACTAGTTTTCTAAGTCGAAGGCCATGGACGCACTTGAGACATCAAAATCTCATGGTAAGACACCAAGAGGTTACTTTGTTGTAGCTTATTCCAATCAGAAGAACCCGTGATTGCAAGATGCTCTTTCGGGCCATACGCAGCTGAGAATGGAAGAAAGCCATGGATTCGAGTATGATTCCCTCTTGAAGAACCACACTTGGGAACTTACTTCCCTACCACCGGCGCAAACTAGTTAGCACCAAATGGATCTTCAAGGTGAAGAAGAATGGCGGCGCAGACAGATTGATCGATTCAAAGCACGTTTCGTGGCCCTTGAGTTCTCCCAAGTTCTTTGGAGTAGACTTTCTTGAAACTTTCTCACCCGTGGTAAGAATATCTTCAATTCACATTCTTTTAGCCATGGCAGCTCAGTTAGACTTGGAAGTTCATCAAATGGGCCTTGAAGCGACTTTCCTTCATGGCGACTTACTAGAAGAGATTTTTATCTCACAACCTCCACGGTTATGAGATTAAGGGGAAGGTTTATGGGCTCAAACAGTCTCCCAAGGCTTGGTATGATCGCATCAATGGATACCTTCACACTCTTGGGTTCCATATCTAAGCGGATGGAAATGTGTATGTAAAATCGATTGGGGAGAGTTCTTTGTGATAGTGGCACTATATGTAGATTTGCATATTGGTGTCCAAACGACCTAGTATTCTTGGAACAAGTGAAGAAACAACTTGCAAGTGAGTTTGAGATGGTAGACCTTAATTGGCGAAATACATTCTTGTCTAGGAATTCAAATTACTAGAAACATGGAACAAGGTGGCTGAAATTGGAGCGGCACCAAGTATGTTGAAGAAGTACTACGAGGTTTTCGGATGGAAGATTGTAAACCAGTCAATACTATGGATGTCGGTGTAAAGCTTATCTGCAGACATGGCTCCAAAGCAAGTGAGGATGAAAGGTTTGAAATGCAAGAGATTCCATATCGCCATGCAATAGGATGCGATATACTTAGCGGTTTGTACAAAGCGCGATTTACATATGCAAAGTGGGAGTTGCAAGTCAATTCATGGAGAATCCGGAAAGCAACTTTGGATTGATTAAGCGAATCATGAGATATGTGCAAGGGACAAAGACTTATGCATTGGTATATCGGAAAAGTAGATTCAAAGGATTTTAAGTTGGTGGGATACCGCAGTCCGGACTAGGCTGGAGAGATTGACACAAGGAAATCAACTTCGGTTTTCGTTTTCATGCTTGGTGGATGCATGATTTCATGGAAAAGCAAGAGACAACCAATTGTGGCCTTGTCCGATCTTGGCGAGTATATAGCAAAGATGTGCGGCGGCTCAAAAGCTATTTGGCTGCGCCGATTGTTGGCAAGAGTTATGCTAGAGCAAGTGGGAGTAATGTTATATTTTGTGATAACAATAGTGCGATTGCTTTAGCATCTTCAAGCAAAATATCGGCGAAACAGCGACATATAGAAACTAGATTCCATTTTATCGAGAACATGTGCAAAATGGGGTGCTTAGTTTGAAGCACGCCCTATCAAGACGTGATAGCCGATATATCGACCAAAGCTCCATCCCGTGACAAGTTTGAGAGAGATCGAGAACTTATGAGGATTTTGGACATGGAAAGAAAGTTACTGCATCCAATCAAAGTGGGAGTGTTAACATAATGGAATGCCGCTTTGGATGATGACATGTTACTATAGGCATCCGTGAGGGAGTCTCGTGTCCTCGGGACAATATATTTTCACGTAACCATCTTATATGAATATACACAACAAGAGAATGGACATTTAGCGACATGGGCTTGCGACGTCTGTGCGACGTGACGTCGCAAATAACGTCACCATGCGACGTCAATGCGACGTCACGTCGCGGACATCGTCTTAGCGGCGTGTGGTCTCGCGACGTCGACATCGTAAAGGTGAGATCTGTCACACCGGGTGGACGCTGCGCCCGTGTGGGGCATGTGCCGCTAGGTGGATGCTTGCGGCGCCGCGTCGCATGCGACGTCTGATGCTTGGCCCATTTGTGATGCGAGGGTGGGCTTGGGCCTGGTGGATCGGACAGTGTGTCGCCCATTTGTGGACGTGTGTGCTTGGCCCATTTGTGACGACAGGTGTCTCGTATGTGATGTATGTGTCATATGTGGCGTATGTGTCGTATATATGACACGTCCAAGACGATATGTGGCGTATGTATGACGTATATGACACGTCGATGACGTATATGTGACGTAGGTGGTCATGTGGCGATATATTTTTATACCACGAAGGTTAATGGTTTTTAGGATTACAAATTCAATAATTGCCCGATTGATACCGCCTCGAAAAAAGACTCGACGACCAACCCGCGGCTTCATTTAAGCGTGTTGCTGCGCATGCATCATCGCGATAGATGTGCTACCGCTATAAATTGTTCATTATAAAACTGACATTGTTCTGTGTCAAAATCTAGTTGTTCCAAGTTTACAATCCTTGAAGGTAACTTGACAATAGGCTTGTTGTCAATCATTGTTGCTGAGAGAAGAACAGGATAAAGCCTTAAAATTTGTGCAAGAACACAAGAAAAATCCCACACCTTTACCTTTTGTCCGCCGAAGCATTATAGTGTTTAATATGACTTGCAGCCGCCCGGTTCCCCTATCCGACCATTGGATCCTCCGTTCAGGGGCCCCTCTTCGGGAAGGCCCAAAAGATTCCAGATCGGTCCGGGAGAACTTGTCAAACCGCGGGGCGTCCTGAGGTCGGCCTTGTAGAAACCGCAGTGTCTTGTCGTTCGGGCACCGGGGAGGCTCCGGAATGGCAAATCGACCCTGCCAAATCATCCGAAATGGCGAAATTACCCTAGGGAGCAAGTTACAAGGTCAGTTTTGCAAAAGAAAGAAACACTCATTTGTGGCGTTCGGCATAATATAAGCCCTAATCGTATATTATATCGCAAGATCCTGCGTACATGTCACAAGTGACATGTACTTGAGAGTAGGTCAACGTTGCACCTAGGAGCTAAAAGGTTGCACCTAGGGGGGCAACCTTGGATGTTGTATGTAATTAAACATACACAACAAAAGGTTCCTTGTTCATCCATTTCCAAATGGCCTAAAGCCATTTGCCCATGTGGATGCCCTAACCTAGATAGGGTCTATATAAGGGCTAAAACCCTAGACCCTAGCTTCGCCTTTCACTTTGCCAATTAGGGTTTCTAGAGCTTCCTTTCCTCATTCGCAATTAGGGCTTTCACGGGCCAATTCGCCAAGGTAAGGCTTCGAATCGCATTGCCGGGCTCGAAAAGTCGGATTTGCACAACGAGGTTCTTGAGTAGCAAATTTGTCTTGACAAGATCGGGGAGCATGGACGCCTTCCAAGGATGGGAGCAAGCCAAGGAGCAGGTATCTGGTTGTTGTTGTGCAAAACCGCCTTTAGGCATGGCAATATGCGAGGAGTTAGTATGTTAGATCATCTCACGGAAGCCTTGTAGATCCCTAGATGCGAGACTCTAACGAATGAACCTAACATTGGATGTTAAGTAGATAGATTGATATGATTCTCTATCTACGTTACGTGATATTGCATGTATTCCACTCTATGATCTCCTTGTTGTGGGAAGGGGGTAGAGACCTAAAGGTACGTGTAGAAGATGCTCCTAGCATAGCACCTTAGTTCCCACGTAAATGCGGCCCGTGCACGAGGAGCCCACTGGCGTGGGTGAAGGGGCAAGGCGGTTGATAAGGAGGAACTTGTCTCATGTGGTGACCCCTCACGGTAGTAAAGCCTATCGAGGGGGTCTTTTTTGGCTAGGCTTAATGGCTTGCCAGCTGCGTGTGGGCAAGGCATGAGCTTCGACTACTTTCGTGGGGTGGTGGATATGACCTTCGGTGAGTTCAAGTCGAATAAGGGCGGTGGCCCTCTAGCCGCTGCGATGAGCATGGATACCTCGGAGGAGAGGCAGCTCTCTTCTGCCTCATCGTCGGGGTTGGGGAGATGCAACCCGGTAGTAGCCCCTCGGCTATTCACCCGGGGGCCTCTGGCCAAGTCCCAACACTTTTCAGCCTACTCGCAAAGTGTGCACGGGAGGGGCGGATGGAGTGGACTACCCTAAGCCATGTTCTATGCCAGCCAAATCCATTGCCATGAATTACATGCGCAGCGAGCTCTCGGAGGCCTAGCCGCCGGTCATCCCCTTGAGTCGAGGAACACGGGTAGGACCTTCCCTTTGTATTATTGTTATGAAGGTATTTCGACTCGTGATGTTGCTATTGTTATGGTGATTATGTTGTATATTATTAGTTGTGCTCCACGTTTGTTTGTTACGCTTCCGCAAATAGGGTCGATCCGATGGAAGGCGGATGAATGACACATCCACTCTTCCCTTGCCGGCTCGCCCCCATGGGAGTGGAGTGGGGTGGGATGGCCCAATGGAGGCGTTTGCCGGGGAATGCTCCTCCGAAAGTACGATGCGGGCATCGTATAAGGAGTAGGGGCGTCCACGGTGGTATGAGAGCATGATCTTGGCATCCAAGATCGAGCATCGCCATTTTCCCTTTAGGACTAACGATGAGATTCGAGTCTTGGGGTATAGCCACCCAAGCAAGAGCTTCGAAAGCAATTGGGAAAATTTCCAATTTTTGGGTAGATTTTAGCTCCATGATAGATTGCTAGTGAAGTGTAGCATCTTTCCCAACCTAAATTGCCAAAAAATAGGCCACCCCCTCACAGAGTCGCGCCCACCATTGGATTCATAAACCGATTCCCAAAGCCTTGTGTGAGTGGTTGACCTCCATTGACCTAGTTAGGTGTCCCAATTAATTAAGATAATGGTGTAGTTTGGCTTATTCCCTTAGTTCGGATAGGTTTGTATATTATAACACTAAGAAACTCCTCAGTAAATTGTAAAATAGCCGTGAGCTTGATCCACCCCTCACGAGTCGCCCAACACCATTAGGTTGGTAATCCGATCTGACCCGAAGCGCCTTGTGTGAGTGGTGGGTGTTTTGGAGTATGGTGAGCCCAAATGAATGCCTGCGTACCTTCGCTAATGCCCTAGTTGTTTTTTTCCCATATGAATTGCAGGTCCCAACCCTAAATTCCACCTCCCTATAAATACAAAATTAGGGTTCCCATTTTACCCCACCTTTCCTGAGAACACCGCCCAAGAAGACGATCTTCGCGCCAAAGCTCAAAACCCGACAACAAAAGCATGGCACCGGACAAAATGCATAGACCGGCAAGGTTATGCCACCGGTTATGTGAGCCAGTGAGAGCCAGCCATCCCACAAGGCCAGACGGAGGCAAGTGCAACATCTGGGGAAGAGGAGGCACCGGCTGAAACTACACCTAACCCTAACCCCTCAAGAGCAGAAATGTATCTGAGAACCTTGATTGGGAGGCGACGCGGCGCGCGAGCTGCGGGAGGGAGCTGCCGAGGAGATCTTCGGGATAAACTAAGAACCACAGCAGAACCCAAGAAGAAGAAGAGGGAAAGAGAAGAAGGCGAGCCGAGGAAATCCAAGGCGAAAGGCCTGGAGGGAAAAAAAGAAGAGCCAAGAAAGAGGAGGGAGGAGAAGGAATCGTAAGAGGGAAGAGAGGAGGAAGCGCAAAGAGGAGCGGAGAGGGTGAGAGAGAGAAGGGTAAGGACTCCTAAGTGCCGGGCGAGAAGCCAAGAAGAAGAAGAAGACACCGCTGCAGAGAACCATACAGAGCCTGATCCAGAAGCCCCCATCCTCGTCCGGATCAACCGGGAGAGGGGAGCGGAGGACATAACCAAAGAGAAACTTCGGCCCTTCAAACCCACACACGGAGGAAGAAGACCCCGGGCCAATGCATCGCCTCTATTCCTAAATGGCCGCCAAGCACCCCAAAGACAAAGACTAAGAAACCAAGGCCAGCAGAGGGGAGTCCTATATGCTGAAGGGACTTGCGCATCGGAAGGCTTTTAAGGAGTATATCGCTGCATACGAAAAATGTATGAAGAATACTCCAAATATTACGAAGAACACAGAGTGAAGACCATTGAGGGAGGTGGCCAACCAAGAAGAACACGCTGAAGAGGCCACCCAAATGCCAAACCCTCCAAGAAGCCGATGAAAAGACCGGGCGATCTAAATTCGCGAGGGCGCCCAAGAAATCAAGCACTTCCAGCAGAGCTATGGCTTCCTCATTCCGAGCCCCTTTGCACGTTTAACGAGGGAGATTTTGCAGGAGTTCGACCCATCCAAGCGGGTCCACGGCGGGCGACATGTTGCTCGCAAGACCATAGGAGGCGCTTGCGGAGCAGCACATTGTACACTACTGAAGACTACATTGCGTGTGCTCAACACGCTAAGAGAGTGACTTGCATGCCCAAGGATATTAGACTAGCTCGGTTTATTAAGAAGGAGGGCCCCCGAACTATTGTAAATGACCTTTTCTTTAGTATAAGTCCATAATTTTGATAAATAAATAAGTCGAATCGAAGTTTAAATAGGGTGTATTGCGTCAATTCTACAATTAGAAATAGCAAAAATTAGGAACAAACCAGGCATTTTGATCCCACCCTCACGAGTGCTTGGAGCCCATTGGGTTTGCAAAACCGATCCCACCACGGCAAGACTGTGGTGAGTGGTTGAGCATGGTTTGGTGCCAAATCTTGCCTAAATGCGAGAAAGTAGCTATACTATTAGACCTAACTCATCCTAGTTAGTAGGAATTGACCCCCTAATCTGTCCAAATTGGCCAACGCCTTGAGTCAAATGGAGCCCCACCCCTCACAGAGCGCCCCAAAGACCATTCGTTCAGAAACCGATCCCACCTGGCGCCTGCGTGTGAGTGGTGGACCCCAAACTCCACCACAACTTGCCCAAATAAAGGCGTAGTAAAGGCTCAATCCTATCTATCTCGATGAGATATCCGAGGATTATGTCTTTAGTTCTCTAGTTTAGCATCATTAGTGACCTAAACAAGAATCCCACCCCTCACAGTGCCCCAACCAGTTCGGTTTGCAAACCGATCCCACTGGGCGCCTTTGTGAGTGGTCTCGTCCGAATTGATCCAAGTTGTCCTTAGGCGAACCAAAATCATTGCTTAGGGACCCTTAGGAGCATTTCCAAGCTCGGTTAGCCTATAAATCATACCTCTAGACCTCGAGAAAGTCGGAGAATTGTAAACCTAAAATTTTCCCAAAATTAGGGTTTTGCCTATAAAGGGGAACCCAAGTGTCATTTGCACCTTCCAACCTCGCTCTCGCTCCAAGCCGATTTCGATCGATCCTTAGGGCGCTTCTCAAGCATAAATCATCATCCCGGCTCCTCGGTGCTTATGGCCACTTCTTCATTCAAGCGATGGTACATAGCCCACAGCCCATGCTTGGTGAAGCGACATCGAATCGTCTTCAGTGTCTTCTTAAGGGAACTTGACATTGAGGCCACCATCAACGCCACTCCCTTCTACGAGAACATCATGTCAGAGTTCCATGCCAAGATAGGACCCTTTTACGGTAGAACTCCCACCTTGTGTAGGGTATTTTGCACCTAACACGCCCTCAAGTCAGCCACGCAAGATATCCCAAATGTAGATAAGTACTTAGAGAATAAAGCAAATCCGCCTTCCCAACTATATGTCCATCTCTGTCAATAGGAGGAGGTACTTCTCTATACAAAGATTTGTAGCCATCTTTCTATCTCTTCGGGTCAAACCCGGATAGGGGAACCCCGGTCACGACCTTTAGAAGTTGAACCCATAGCCATGGCGCAGCAGAGAGAAGGAGCGGATCGCGACTTCAGTCACGAGCAAGAAGAAGAGGAGGAGGATGAATACTAATCAGACCCAGAAGACTTGGATCTAGAGCAGAGAGGCAAAGCGAGGCGTTGCAGATCCAAAGCTTCGAAGAGGGACTGCGAGCAACAAGAAGAGCCCCACCACTCGGGCAGGGCATTACAAGCTTGACACCGGTGTTCATAGCGGTGAGGCATATCTAACCCTCCACGACATCAAGAATCTTCCACATTGTCGCCTTGACAGAGGCCTTAGGGTGGATGATTTTTTTACACCTTCTACGACAATGGCGGATCTCGGCGACTTCATCGATCGAGAAGCCCGGTGACTTCCCTATCGGCATAAGAGAAGCCAAGACCTTCACCAGCGGTGAGACATCATCAGATATAGAGGCTTACGCAGGGCATCGGAGCCAGAGATGATGGCTAAACGGAATTGCCCTCGGAGGAGGAGTTCATGGCAATTCAGGAACAAATGGCCATCAAAGGCAAGTCCACATCAAAGATTATTACCGAAGCTCGCGTAACACCCATCCCGGCAAAGCATGGAGGCAGTATCAACCTAAGGAGGCTGGTGCACCAAGACTTCAGAGAGCTAGAGGAGATACCAGTGGATGACTTCGCGGGAAGGCACAGGGCAACTTCCTCGTCTGCCGAAGAAACAGGGCATGATAAGGCGCTCAGATACTACCCTGCGTTGCTGCTGGATGGAAGAATAGCGGTTATTCACCGCCAATTTAGCCCAAGAGGTGAAGAAGGGGTCTTTATGCTTATCGCCCTCTCAGGGTTTGGACACCATGCACGATTACCTCCAAATATCGACCATGTTGTCCTGATCAAGAGAGCGATTGCATTGACCATCTTCGACTTCGCCATCCCTTATAGGCGGCAGGCGATTAGGTAAAGGATGGTAGCATTATACATCGGATAGGAGAATTCAAGACATGGAGGCAAGTACTCCAAGGAGGAGCGTCAACAAATATCCTCGAGGAACTTAACGGGATCATTAGGTACGGCCCAAGTGAAGAAATTTTGGAGGACCACCCTGATTACCTCAAGAAGTTTGAAGAGTAAAAGTTTATTAATTTGCATGTAAAAGCTTATTATATATGAATATAATATATATCTCTTTTGTATATAATTGCTCCCTCAAATTGTATAAACAAGTAAAACAACGTAACACACAAAACAAGAACTAATGATCAGAATGTACTCTAATGTGCATGCAGCTAGAGTACCTAGAAACCTTGATGAACACAGGGCGGCGAGAACAAGGACGTACCCCATAAAAGGCGCCTTCCGGCCGAGGAATTTGCCCGCTAAGTCGATCGCGGTAACACGTAGGAGGAGGAGCTATCCCAAATCAGGTCCGACATCCACGACATAAGGGCATTGCTAGGGGGTGGGAGGATGGGAGGACGAGTCCCTGAATGTCCCCTTGCCGGAAACGCCCGGCTTGGCGAACAAAGGCAACGCCGAAGGAAGAGAAGCGAAGGAGAAGATCTCCTAGCTTCGGAATCCTCAAGCTCCAGCTCGGATCTGATTTATTCGGCAGAACGGAAGAGCTGGAAGAAGAGGCCACGAGTCCCCGGCAGATCCAAACCGTGTCGAGGGGCCGAGATCACATCGACTACCGAAGAAAGAAAGTCGACTCAGATCCCCTTAGTAATGTGTGGAAAGCCAGAAAGTTAGAGCAGTTTTCAGGGGAAAACAGATCCGGAATGGAAGCAGAGGCATGGCTGGATGAGATGAGTGAGTATGGCAACGCCTATGGCATGAAAGATAAAGACAAAGGCAGGGTAGCAACAGCAAACCTCAAGGGTGCAGCCAGAATTTGGTGGAAGGGGTATGCCAAAGCACATGGGCTGAGCAGGGACAGTTGCAAATTCAGGAAGTTTGCCAAGGCGTTCAAACATCATTACGTACCAAGAGAACATAAGTGCAACATGATGCAGCAGTTTTATAGGCTGCAACAGGGCAACAAATCAGTCCAGAAATACACGGAGGAATTCATGAGACTAAGGCTTTATGTGCCAAAGTTGAGTGAAAAGCATGCGGTGGAAGGCTATATTGAAGGCTTGAACGATGAGATCCGCAAGCTTGTAAGGGCAATAAACCGAAGTCCGTGTCGAGGCGAAGCAAAGGCCATAAGTTTGCAAGGAACAGTCCACAAGAGCGGGGCTTCAAGGCAGCAGTATTTCGGGATAAGGGGAAGAACCTGAGGGGGCTATATAGCCCAAGAGGCGGCAAGCCCAAGAGCTAGCAAGGCAGCGGTACAATTCAAATTATGGGAAGCAAGGCAACACAAGTAGTGGCAAGCAGGAAAAGAAACAGGTAAGCTTCAAGGAGCAAGGAGCCAAGTCTAACTACTCCCAAGCGGTGAGGCAATTTCTGCAGTCCATTCCCAAGGAAAAGAAGCAGGAATGTATAGAGAAGCGGTACCGTGGTTTTCAGATGCTTCCAGCGGGGCATAGGACCAACAAGCGCCCCGATTATGAATCGATTGGCGAGGCGGGGATGGGAGACACCATCATCGGACGGCGACGGCGAAGCGCGGGATTACATCCATGGTGAGTGTCACATCTTTGCGCCTATTGACGAGGGAATGCAGAAAGTCAGTATAAAGTGATCTCAACGACCGGAAAAGCCCAAGAGAAATCCTTTATAGTATTGATAGACTCTGGAAGCAGTCATAATTTTGCATCCCCTAGGATGGTAAGCATGTTGAAGTTAAAGCCGTTAAAGTCCAAGCCCAGGCCAGTGGTGTTAGCCAATGGAGCAATTAGGCATACAGCGGGGAAGAGAATAAACTTCAATGTAGACTTGCCAGGTGTTAATGTTGCGTTGGGAGCGGAAGTCATGAATATAGGCAAGTATGATCTCATTATTGGAATGGAATATCTTGGACCAGCAGGAGCAATCATCGATTGGGAAACGTAAAGGTGACCTTAACAACGCCAGAGGGCAAAGTCATCGAAATCACGGGTAAAAGTAACCCCAATCATGCAATGCATGAGTAGCGAAAAATTGCTTAAGTGCATAAGAAAGCAAAGGTGGCCTATCTCCTTAAGCTTGAGCTCCAAGATCAGAGGCGGAGAGAAATAAAGAGATCAAAGAATCTAGCAAGCTTCCTGGGCCAATAACAAAGTTGATCGAGGAATTTCCGACTTGTTCCCCGATGAGATTAAGCAGCCCTATAGAGGAGTCGAGTGTGAAATAGCACTTGAACCTGGGACGAAGCCTACAAGCAAGGCACCTTATAGGATGTCAACCGAGGAGTTGACAGAGTTAAAGAAGCAGTTGCAAGAATTGCTAGACTTAGGGTTCATAAGACCTAGTGTCTCCCCCGTTCGAGCCCCTATTCTCTTTGTGAAGAAGAAGGATGGGAGCCTTAGGATGTGCATTGATTACCGCCAGTTAAATAAGCACACCATCAAAAATAAGTATGCCTTGCCTAGGTCAGATGACTTAATGGATCAGTTGCAGGGAGCAAAGATCTTCTCCAAAATAGATCTCAGATCAGGATATCACCAGATTAGGATCAAGGAGGAAGACATTCATAAGACGTTTGGGGACAAGATATGGGCACTATGAGTTCACAAGTTATGCCCTTTGGATTGTCTAATGCACCAGCAACATTCATGAGATTAATGAACAACGCCTTCTTCGCTTAATTTCTAGATTCCTTCATCATAGTCTTCTTCGACGATATCTTGGTTTACAAACAAGTTACGTGGAGGAGCACGCCAACACTTGAGGAAGGTGCTTGAAAAGTTAAGAAGGCATCAACTCTTTATGGGTTATCGGGCGAAGTGCCGCCCATAACGGAAAGAGTGGAGTACTTGGGGCCGATCACAGCAGGAAGGCATTTCCACGCACCCGCGAAGATAGAAGCCGTGGATCGGCTGGCCGCACCAAAGAATACTTTATGAAGTCAGGAGCTTCCTAGGGCTAGCGGGCTATTATAGAAGATTTGTCAAGAATTTTGCCAAGGTAGCGCCATTAACGGATCTCACAAAAAGGTGGGAAGATAAAAGATTGGGCAGCCCATTGGCAAAACAAGGCCTGAAGCATTTGAGACGCTAAAAGGAAGCTTTGACGACGGCGCCAAGATTGGTCTTGCCGGATCCGACCAAAGATAAGCTTGTAGCAACAGATGCTAGCAGGATAGCGACAGCGCTTGATCCTCATGCAGGAGGAAAGAGTAGTAGCCTATGATTCCAAGAAGTTGAACGACGCCGAAATACAAATACCCAATGCATGATCGAGCCCCTGGCTATAGTAAGGGCTTTAAGAATTTGGAGGCATTATTTATTGGGAAGAAAATTCCAGTTAGACACAGGATCATCAAAGCCTCCAATATATATTTACTGCCGCCCGCTCCTTAATTTGAGGCAAAGGAGATGGATGGAATTCTTGGAAGAATATGACTTTGAGATAAGTTATAAGCCGGGGAAGCTCAATGTGGTTGCGGGACGCCCTTTCCGAAGCCCTTGGCAAACCAAAATTCATTGTAACGCCATATCAACACTTGTAAGTGACTTTGGCAAGAAGATTGAGGAAGCATTGCCGACGGACCTCGACTTCAAGGAAGTTTGGGCGAGCCTTCCAAAGAGGCGGGGACCGACAAGGAAAGGGAGATGTTCAGGCACTATAAGAAGGAAGGGAACTTGCTATATTATAAAACAAATTGTGTGTACCAAAATCTTCGCAAGTTAGAAAGCTTATTTTGAATGATACACACAATAGTCCCATAGCAGGCCATGCAGGGGTTCATGAAGACATATTTCAAGATTAGAAGTTATTATTGGCCCGGCATGAAGAAGGAAATAGCAAGATATATTAGAGAGTGCGGATATATGCCGCCAGACAAAGGGAACAGCTCCGGATCCCAGGGGCCTTGGAACCATTGCCCGTGCCAAATGCTAAGTGGGAGGTGATAAGTATGGATTTTATTACAGGACTCCCAAAAAAAGAACTGCAAAGGGCAAAGATGCCTTGATGGTGGTAGTAGATAAGTTGTCAAAGATGGCACACTTTGTGCGTGCGGGACAACGGATAATGCATTAGACAGACCAACCTATTTGTCAAAGGAGATTTTTTAGGCTCCATGGCATGCCAAGGGAGATAATCTCGGATAGAGACTCAAGTTTATGAGTGCCTTTTGGCGAGGACCTATTCACCACCATCCAGACGAAGCTTTTCGATGAGCACGCATATCATCCCCAAACAGATGGTGGGGCCGAGAGGACAAATGGGATCATCGAAGATATGTTAAGAAGCTATGTATAGAACAAGCAATCCAAGTGGGATGATTTCATCTACCTAGTAGAGTTTGCCTACAAGCACCAAAGCGGGAGTCATCGCAGATGAGTCCTTTTATGATTAATTACGGGTATCGGTGTCTTACCCCCGGATACTTGGCACAACCCCAGTGTCCAAGGTGGAAGTCTCCCCAGCCAGATGCTTTCGGAAATGCAAGACTTGGTGGAGGAAGTGAGAGGATATCTCTTCTGCAGCAAGAAGGTGCAGAAAAGCATGCCGACAAGCATAGGACGGTAAGAGAATTTGAAGTGGGAGACAAAGTATGGTTGAAGATCAAAGTCAAGCAGGCCAAGCTCCGATCGGCAATTGCAAGAAGCTTGCTCCAAGATGGGCTGGACCCTTCAGAATAGAGAAGAGAGTAGGTAACCAATCCTACAAGTTGGACTTGCCAAGACATCTTAAGATACATAAGGTTTTCCACGTAAGTTTGCTAAAGAGGCACACCCCAAACCCCGAGGAAATATTGGAGACAAACGAAGTTTTTAGAAATGGCCTGGACGAGCATATTGAAATCGATTCAGGAAGTCCTTCTTAATAGATCTTATAAGAAGATAAGAAGGTCAAAATTCCTCCAATACCTTGTGGAAGTGGAAGCACTTACGGTGGAAGACGCCACGTGGGTACTTGAGTGGGATCTTAAGAAGCGAAGACTCGACTTTATGGAGCAAAGCAAGGGTCAGCCACAATCACGAAGTAGTCGACATCAAGAACCAAGAAATCGGCTCGGTGCATGTCGATTTGGGTTTGCATTTAAGCATGTGTGTAGCTAAAAGGCTAATCTCCACGATGCGGCCTATGCTAGGCATGGGTTGCATCGCGTTACTGGCGATGAGACCACTACGGTGCTCTCTAGAGTGGTGTAATGTCAATGTAGGCATGACCGGCGTTTCGCTTGTTTGAGTGGAAGGTAGATTAGAAGTCTACTGTCGCCCCACGTAAGTAGAGGCGACCCTCGAGAGAAAGGAGGTCATTGAGAGATGCATTGATAGCAAAAGCACCTTTAGCCCCATATATGCTTTGATAGGAGGAATCTATCCTTCACGCCCCCATATACGGGAAGGATATCCTCCCGCTGGGCAATTAGAGGTGTAGGCATGAGCGGCATATAGGCATATAGGCGCTATCTTTTCGCCGAGGGATGGGAGAAACATAATCTTCCTATCTTCAAGAGATATGCCTTGCATCCATATAATTGTATTTAATGGGTGGTTCCCTTACAACCAACCCTTATAATAATAATTAAATATATACTAACGAAGCGCACATCCCGCAGGGCAACTAGAAGGACCGAATCCAGGAGGGAGGGGTAGCTATGAAGAACTCACAACGCATAATTTTGCCATAATGTATTTGTGAGGAGGCGAAAAGTTTTTTTTTTAGTTAAAACCTTAAAGCTATAATTGACGTTAATTTTATTATAGTCGATAATGAAGTAGAGGACGGAAGAGCCTCTCACCATAGTACAATTACGAAGAAACTATAAAAATTACGGGGTGATTAATATAATTTGGATATGTAAAGTGTTGTAATTGCGGGGATATGCAGTACCCAAGGTGGGGGACGCGCGTGATGCCGAGGACAACATCAAGTCAAGGTGGGGAGAATGTGGCGTTCAAAGATAATATACGCCCTATCACATTATATTATACTACCACATCACACGTACATGTCACAAGTGACATGTACTTGAGAGTAGGACAACGTTGCACCTAGGAGCTAAAGGTTGCACCTAGGGGGCAACCTTGGATGTTGGGTATGTAATTAAACATACACAACAAAAGGTTCCTTGTTCATCCATTTCCAAATGGCCTAAAGCCATTTGCCCATGTGGATGCCCTAACCTAGATAGGGTCTATATAAGGGCTAAAACCCTAGACCCTAGCTCGCTTTCACTTTGCCAATTAGGGTTTTCTAGAGCTTCCTTTCCTCATTCGCAATTAGGGCTTTCCTGGGCCAATTCGGCCAAGGTAAGGCTCGAAATCGCATTGCCAGGCTCCGAAAAGTCGGATTTGCACAACAAAGTTTCTTTGAGTAGCAACTGTCTTCGGCAAGATCGGGGAGCATGGACGCCTTCCAAGGATCATGAGCAAGCCAAGGAGCAGGTATCTAGTTGTTCTCACAGCAAAACCGCTCTTTAGGCATGGCAATATGTCGGTTAGTATGTTAGATCATCTCGAAGCCTTGTAGATCCCTTTAGATCGGAGACTCTAACTAATGAACCTAACATTGGATGTTAAGTAGATAGATTGATATGATTCTCTATCTCTGATTCGCGGATATTGCATGTATTCCACTCTATGATCTCCTTGTTGTGGGAAGGGGGTAGAGACCTAAAGGTGTGGTAGAAGATGCTCCTAGCATAGCACCTTAGTTCCCACGTAAATGCGCCCGCGGTATACGGGAGCCCACCCCGGCCGTGGGTGAAGGGGCAAGGCCCGGTTGATAAGGAGGAACTTGTCTCATCGCTGACTGACCCCTCCGGTAGTAAAGCCTATCGGGGTCTTTTGCCGGCTAGGCTTAATGGCTTGCCAGCTGCGTGTGGGCAAGGCATGAGCTCGACACTGTGGGGTGGTGGATACGACCTTCCAGTGAGTTCAAGTCGAATAAGGGCAAGTGGCCCCCTAGCACTCGCGATGAGCATGGATACCTCCGGAGGAGAGGCGCCTCTTCTGCCTCGCCGGGGGGTTGGGGAGATGCAACCCGGCCAGAGTAGCCCCTCCGGCTATTCACCCGGCAGGGAGTTACGGCCAAGTCCCAACACTTTTCAGCCTACTCGCAAAAGTGTGCACCGGAGGGGCGGATGGAGTGGACTACCCTAAGCCATGTTCTATGCCAGCCAAATCCATTGCCATGAATTCATGCCTGCAACGAGCTCGAGGCCTAGCCGCCGGGTCATCCCCTTGAGTGAGAACTGGGTAGGACCTTCCCTTTGTATTATTGTTATGAAGGTATTGCTGACTCGTGATGTTGCTATTGTTATGGTGATTATGTTGTATATTATTAGTTGTGCTCACGTTTGTTTGTTACGCTTCAAGAAATAGGTCGATCCGATGGAAGACGGATGAATGACACATCCACTCTTCCTTGCCGGGCTCGGGCCCCATGGGAGTGGGAGTCGTGGATGGCCCCCGCCGTGCAAATGCTGGGGAATGCTCCTCCTTCGAAAGTGCACGGCGCGGTCATCGTGATAAGGAGTAGGGGACGCTACACACGCCCTCCACGAGATCCCCGATCCACATCCTAGGCCAATCGACTACAAGTGTGATGAAAGTGAGCTACTTTGGTGCTTCTTGGAGGTCGGGTGGTCTTCGGGCCATGGAACTTGGTCCCTAGGGCAACGCCGACGCTCGAGTCCATTGGCGGAGCCAAATCGCATTCCGGAGAGGGAGGTCGCCCGTCCGGCCCCTGTGGCCTTGGGGAGAGGAAATTCGGCAAAGCAGCTTCGTGGGAAATTTTAGGGTCCGTGCTCAAGGCCAACACCCCACTCCACGCCAAGTCAAGTCACCAAGGTCCCGCCTCGACCGACAAGGAGAGAGCCTCCAAAACGAAAACCCTGTGGGTTGCGGGTTCTAGAAGGGGTTGGCGTTTTGGGGGGCCGGAGACTTGGTCAAGTTGCACTTGGGACCTCGCCGAGAAGCTACAGCCGTAGAATACGGAGCAAGGGGAACCGACGGAGCCGGAGTTTGGGCATGTCCTCCTCCCGATGTGGCAAGTAGAAGTCTGGGGCTTTTGCAAGCTGGCAAGACATACATAAATTCACAATTAAGCACACAACCCAATTTTTCAAATTTTCGGAGAAGGTCTATGTCAAAGGGTTAGCATTAGAACGGTGGGGCCCGTGCTTGTGGCAACCGAGCTGGCACCCCCTTCCCCAAATCAAACGAGGCCGGGACCTTGCAGGGGATCCCTCACAAGAGGGGAGAGTCCAGGACCCCAAGAGGCGGGGATCCAAAAAGTTCGAGGCAGCCCCTTCCTCGGGGGCAAGCCCTGGGGGCGACGCTAATGACCACCCTCCCAGGAGCCCGGTTCCCCTATCCGACCGTTGGATCCTCCGTCAGGGCTCCTCTTAGGGAAGGCCCAAAAGATTCCAGATCGGGTCCGGGAGAACTTGTCAAACCGCTGGGTGTCCCGAGGTCGGCCTTGTAGAAATCGGGCAGTTGTCTTGTCGCCGGGCACCGGGGAGGCTCAGGAATGGCAATCGACCCGGCCAAATCGTCCGAATGGCTAAATTACCCTAGGAAGCAAGTTACAAAGTCGGTTTTGGTAAAAGAAAGAAACACTCACGCCCTCCACGAAAGATCCCGCATCCACATCTTAGGCCAATCGACTACGAAGTGTGATGGAAGTGAGCTACTTTGGCGCTTCTTGAGGTCGGGTGGTCTTCTGGCCACGGAACTTGGTCCCTGTGGCAATGTCGACGTTTCCGAGTCCATTGGCGAGCCAAATCAGATTCCTGAGAGGGAGGTCGCCGTCCGGCCCCCGTGGCCTTGGGGAGAGGGAAATTCGGGGCAAGTAGCTTCCGGGGATTTTAGGGTCCGCGGCTCCGCGGCCAACACCCCCACTCCACGCCAAGTCGCGGCGCAAGGTCCCACCCGACCGACACAAGGAGAGGGCCTCCAAAACGTAAACCCCGTGGGTTGCGAGGGTTCTAGAAGGGTTTGCGCTTTGGGGCCGAGACTTGGTCCGCTGCACTTGTGGGACCTGGCCGAGAAGTCGTGAGCCGGTGAATAATGGAGCAAGGGGAACCGGACGAGCGGGAGTTTGGGCCTGTCCTCCTCCCGGCGGCAAGTAGAAGTCGGGGGGCTTTTGCAAAGGGCAAGACATTCATAAATTCGCAATTAATGCATTGTGCGAAAATAAATTCTGATTTTTTTGCCAGCTGGATTCCTAATCCATCTCCAAGACACTGACCCAATTTTCAAATTTTCGGAGAAGGTCTAGGTCAAAGGGTTAGCATTAGAACGGCGGGGGCAGCCCAAGTTGCGGGCAAACCGAGCTGGCACCCTTCCCCAAGTCAAACGAGGCCAGGACCTTGCAGGGATCCCTCACAAGAGGGGAGAGTCCACCCCAAGAGGCGGATCAAAAAGTTCCCGAGGCAGCCCTTCCCCGCGCCTCCTGGGTTTGACGCTAATCGACCACCCTCCCGAGCCCGGTTCCCCTATCCGACCATTGGATCCTCCGTTCAGGGGCCCTCTTCGGGAAGGCCCAAAAGATTCCTGATCGGTCCGGGAGAACTTGTCAAACTGCGGGGCGTCCTGAGGTCGGCCTTGTAGAAACCGCAGTGTCTTGTCGTTCGGGCACCGGAGAGGCTCCGGAATGACAAATCGACCCTGCCAAATCGTCCGGAATGGCAAAATTACCCTACGGAGCAAGTTACAAGGTCGGTTTTGCAAAAGAAAGAAACACTCACGCCCTCCACGACAGTATCCCGCATCCACATCCTAGGCCAATCGACTACGAGTGTGATGGAAGTGAGCTACTTTGGCGCTTCTTGGAGGTCGGGTGGTGTTCTGGCCACGAAACTTGGTCCCCAAAGCAATGTCGACGTTCTGAGTCCACTGGCAGAGCCAAATCGCGATTCCGGAGAGGGAAGGTCGCCCGTCCGCTCGTGGCCTTGGGGAGAGGGAAATTCGGGCAAGCAGCCGGGGGATTTTAGGGTCCGTGCTCGCATCAACACCCCCACTCCACGCCAAGTCATGGCCAAGGTCCCTACTGAACCGACAAGGAGAGGGCCTCCAAAACGTAGACCCCTGTGGGTTGCCGTGTTCTAGAAGGGTTTTGCGTTTTGGGGGCCGAGACTTGGTCTCAAGTTGCACTTAGGACTGGCCGAGAAGCCGCAAATGGTGAATACGGGAGCAAGGGAACCGACGGAGTGGAGTTTGGGCCTGTTCTCCCCCGATGTGGCAAGTAGAAGTCGGGGGCTTTTTTGCAAATGGCAAGACATTCATAAATTCGCAATTGATGCATTGTACGAAAATAAATTCTCGATTTTTTGCCGCCTGGATTCCTAATCCATCTCCAAAGACAATGACCCAATTTTGAAATTTTCTGAGAAGGCCTAGGTCAAAGGGTTAGCATTAGAACGGCGGGACAGCCCGTTGCGGTGGCAACCAGCCGGCACCCTTCCCCAAGTCAAACAAGGCGGGGACCTTGCGAGTGGATCCGGCCACAAGAGGGGAGAGTCCGAACCCCAAGAGGCGGGATCCAAAAAGTTCCCTCGAGGCAGCCCTTCCGCGGCGCCCCTGGGGCTGCACGCCAATGACCACTGCCCCGCTGTGAGGTTCCGTTGGATCCTCCGTTCGGGGCCCCTCTTCGAAGGCCCAAAAGATTCCGTGATCGGGTCCGGGGGAGAACTTGTCAAAACCGCGGGCGCCCCGAGGTCGGGCCTTGTAGAAACCGCAGTTGTCTTGTCGTTCGCACCGGGAGGCTCCGAATCGGCAAATCGACCCCGCCAAATCGTCCGGAATGGCGAAATTACCTTAGGGAGCAAGTTACAAGGTCGGTTTTGCAAAGAAAGAAACACTCACGCCCTCCACGACAAGATCCCGCAGAGATCCACATCTTAGGCCAATCGACTACGAGTGTGATGGAAGTGAGCTACTTTGGCGCTTCTTGGAGGTCCGGGTGGTCTTCCTCGCCATGAAACTTGGTCCCTGTGGCAATGTCGACGCTTCGAGTCCATTGGCAGAGCCAAATCGCGATTCAGGAGAGGGGAGGTCACCCTCCGGCCCCCGTGGCCTTGGGAGAGGGAAATTCGGGCAAAGCAGCTTAAAAGGGGATTTTAGGGTCCGTGCTCAAGGCCAACACCCCCCACTCCACGCCAAGTCACGCCAAGGTCCCACCCGAATCGACAGGAGAGGGCCTCCAAAACGTAAAACCCCGTGGCTTGCCGTGTTCTAGAAGGGTTTGTGTTTTGGGGGCCGGAGACTTGGTCTCTGCTGCACTTGGGACTGGCCGAGAAGCCGAGCCGAGAATATGGAGTAAGGGGAACCGACCGAGCGGAGTTTGGGCCTGTCCTCCTCCCGATGTGGCAAGTAGAAGTCGGGGGCACTTTTGTGCTGGCAAGACATTCATAAATTCGCAATTAATGCATTGTGCTAAAATAAATTCTGATTTTTGCCGCCTGGATTCCTAATCCATCTCCAAAGACACACGGCCCAATTTTCAAATTTTCTGAGAAGGTCTAGGTCAAAGGGTTAGCTAAGGTCAAAGGAATGGAGTTTGTGGGATCACTGACTTGGGGTTGACCTTGGCTCATTTGGACGTTATACTTGGTCTAAGATTGCATTGAGAATATAAGCATCATAACTATTAGAATGAAGATAAATGATTACGTAAAAGCATCATAACTACTAGAATGAAGATAAATGATTAGGAAAAGCAAAAGACTAGTCTTGGGTTGGGGGTAGATTTGGTTGCTTGTGATGATGGTTGTGTTTCAATTATCAAGGCATGTGGATAGAGAATGCCCTTGTTCAACGGTTTGCTCCCTAAAGCTATTTGACATGGATGGCATAATTAACTTGTAATGAACTGAACCGGGGGCAAGCAACCAGGGGGAGTTTAGGGTCCCAACCAAGCGTCAACACCCCACTCCATGTCAAGACACGCGGTAGCATAAAGGTCCGACCAAATCGACAAGGAGAGGGCCTCAAAACGTAAACCCCCGTGACTTGCCGGATTCTAGAAGGGTTTTTGTTTTGGTTTTTCGCTCCCTAAAGCTATTTGACATGGATGGCATAACTAAGTTGTAATGGCTGTTTTGTTTCTAAAACAATTGTACCTTGATGAAAGATTGCTTTCCAAGTGGAAATTTTTTTTTAATGTGTCCGCGACCGCCTTTGTTGCCCCCGGTCAAAGACTCGCTTTTTTCGATGCACACTCTTTTTTAGTTATGCATTTTATTGCATTTATGGTTCATAAATTCGTAGTTAATGTATGGCATGGAATTAAATTATGGTTTTGGTCAGCTGGCTTCCATGATCATCACTAAAGATGAGGAAAATTTCCAAAATTTTCTGGATAAGGTCGCACCAAAGCGTTGGGGTTAGAACGGTCCGCAGGCCGTTGTTGGGCAAGCATGGTAGCACCCTTCCCCCAAGTCAAACAAGGCGAGGACTTTGAATGGCCACCTCGAGAGGGGAGAGTCCGGCCCCGTGAGACGGACCCCAAAACGCGTTCGAGGCGGCTGTCGGCTTGCCGGGATCAGTATGCTAATGAACACCCTCCCGAAGCTCAGTTCCCCTATATATCCGACCGTTGAATCCTCCGTTCAAGGATCCAGCTCCAACGGGACCAAAAATCCAAGATCGGGTCCGGGAGAACACTGTCAAACCCATGGCGTCGGGCACCGTCCCGTGAACGGCGATTCGACCGGCTCATACAATTTTCGGGCCGGTAGTAATAGAATCCGGAATGTGATTATTCGCATGCATGCCTCGTGGACCGTTCAAATAAGCCTAGAGACAAACTTTAATGAGCATCACATTAAAAAAAAACAAAAAAAAATAACGTCGCTATAACAAAATACGTCGCAGGGACGTTGCATGCGACGTAAGACCGTATTATACGCGTATTTATACGGATTTGAAATAACGTCGCATGCGGCGTGGCGTCGCTTATGCGGCGCATGTAATTTTTGAACGCTGGGCGTGGCTTTCAGGAACTTCTTTTTGCCCTACTTCGCGAGGTTCTTGGAAGATCCGCGGGCGCTAGTACCACGATCTACACGCAAGCAACTATTCTAAGGTTAGTATATCATGTTTTTTAGATTGAATAGGTTTTTTGGATTGAATGGTGCATGCCCAACCTTCCTCTTTTTTTGGTTTCCTTTCCTTCCTCTTCTTCTTTGTTCTTGATTTTTTTTCTTCCCATTCTTCTATGCCTCATTCATTCTTCCTCCTTCTTTCTTCCTCATGCTTCATTTCTTCCTCATTCTTCCTCATGCTTCATTTCTTCCTCCTTCTTCCATGCTTCATTCTTTCCTCATTCTTTCTTCCCATATTTCTTCTTTCCTCATTTCTTTCTCATTCTTTTCTTCCTCATTCTTTCTCATTTCTTTCTTCCTCATGCTTTCTCATTCTTTATTCCTCACTCTTTCTCATTCTTCCTCATTCTTTCTCATTTCTTGCTTTCTCATTTCTTTCTCATGCTTTCTCATTTCTTTCTCATGCTTTCTCATTTGTTTCTCATTTCCATTATTTCTCATGCTTTCTCATTCTTCATTCTTTCCTCTCCCTTCCCTCATTTCTTTCTTCTCTTCCCTTCCTTATTCTTCATTTTTTTTCATTTCTTATTCTTCATTCTTTTTAATTTCATTTCTTCATTCTTCATTTGTTTCTTATTCTTCACATTTCTTCCTCACTTTCCATTCGATCATTTTCTTTCTCTTCCCTTATTTCTTCCTTCCATTCTATTCCCTTTCTTATTTCCTCTTATTTTTCTTCATTCTTTCTTGTTTCTTCTCTTATTTCTTCTCTATTCTATCCTTATTTCTTCCCTTCTATTCTCTTATTTCTTTCTCTTGTTTTATTTCTATCTCTTGTTTTCTATCCCCCCCTTTTTTTCCTTTCTTTCTTCTTCGATCTTTTTCTTCTTTGTTCTTATTCTTCTAATGCTTTGTTACTTCTGTTGCAGCTTTCTATTACGATTTGGACCCGACAGGATCTTGTACATGCGTCCTTCTTTTGGTAAGTAGTTGATCGCACTTGCATTTTATTTTAGGTTAAAAAAATTGATGGAGTGGCTTGTTCAAGGGCATGGGTCGGCTCCACCTAGAGTGGGGAGGACCATGTACCGGGTTCGAAGTCCACTTTCACTACAATCATAAATGTTTCCCTAGGTTAATGAGTGGCTTGTTCAAGGGCACGGTCGGCTCCACCTAGAGTGGAGAGGACCGTGCCCTGGTTCAAGTCCACTTCAGTTCCACTTGTTATTTTTAGGTTTAAAATAAAATTGTAGTGGCTTGTTCAAGGGCACGGTCGGCTCCACCTTGCGTGGAGAGGACTAGATGTCCGGGTCCAAGTCCACTTTTCTTCTCATTCTTAGGTAGATGTGGCTACGGCAAGGACATGGTCGGCTCCACCGCGAGTGGGGAGGACCAGGTGTTCGGGCCTTAGTTCACGTTTATTGTCGGTTTAGCTAGAGGTAGCTAGGGCTAGGTTAAGTTAACGATGGAATCGGATGATTCCCTTCACACCGTTAGTTAAAAAAAAAAATAGGTTAGGCTAACTTAATGTAGTACTAATTAGCACTAAAAGCTTTGGTAAAAAAATAACTTTAACTAATTAACTAAATTATTTGAACATGTCTAGTTAAGTTAGCCAAAGGCATAAAAAATTATATGTACAATTAACTAAACTTAAAGTGACCTCTATAGTGCTAATTTCTAATTTAGTTAATTTTTAGTTAATTTTGCTAACTAATCCGAACAAGGTGCGAAGATAGTGTTTTTGGTTAAAAAAGTTAACTAAATTTTGGGGACTCACGCTAACTAATTAACTAGTAATATTTAATGTAAATTGACCGTGGGTTGAATACCTAATCTAACCTATTTAGTTTTTCTTGTTTCTTCTTCTTTTTTTTCTTGCTTTTTGGGGGGGGGGGATCGGATAAGGTATTAGTCGCCATAGGGCGTGTTATAAAGTAATGATTATATGGTACGTATACATGTTTGATATTGTCATTATTATGTTGCATTTACTTTGTGCATGCTTGGCTTTTGTATTCATTATTTTGTTTTGTTTGTAGGCATAAAATGGCCTCAAAGAAGGGAGAGATGCTTAGTGAATTGGCGCATCCTCATCAATCAAATATGCGACTGAGGCAGGCCCTTAACGACATATATAAACCGATGATCAATTAACCATTTTGTAGCATCGGTTGAGAAAGAATGTCGGTCTGAATTATGTGGGAGGTGGCGGGAGCATGAGTGCGAGTTGGAAGATATGATGAGAAAGAACTTAAAGTCTTGGGTTTGCAATCCGAGCGAGAATTGAGGATGCTACTTAATGTATAAAGTGCCACTTATGAGCCCCTATGCCGAGGCATATGTGGGGCGATGGGCTAATGCGGGCGATGGTGCAAAGGTCCGGCCTTAAAGATCACAAGATGGCCGAGAAAGTCTCAATGATGAGCAGTGGAGTTAGATAGTCTTATCCATGGTGGGAGCTCTATTGGTGTAGGGGCTAGATTATCATTACATGCTCACGATAAATGTGTTAGATTTATTGGCAACATTCCGTGGATCTTTGTAACGTTCTAAAGTGCATTGGTAGTAAACAAAGGCGCGGATATACCAAATCCAGATCTTGGGAACCCTCGTACTTTAATCAAGATGACTATTATAATGGCATTGTGTGGAGAGGCCAAGATAGAGTCGCATCATGGTTGTTGGTCGACAAGTATATCCGTTTCAAGAGCCCAAGTCCAAAGATTGGCCACACCCTTGGACTTGCCCCCCGAGGTCTTTTGTGGAGATGAGCCACGAGGGGACCAATGGTAGTCTTGCCATTCATGAATGGAGGAACCTTTGCGTAATTACTTGACCATCTTCCAGCCAATTCTCTTCTTATAGGAGATAGTCAAATGCAATGCATAGTGCTCCAAGAAGGGCGGAGTGGAAAGCCAAAATGAGACTCGTGTATAAGTGCGTCCGAGAAATAGCTCTGGCTCTTTTTGGAAGGAGTCTATGCCATCCACGCCCAGGTTGGACACACACAAAGCTCAATTGCAAAAGGGTCAAACTCCATTTTGATGACTCCCTTACAAATGTGTGGGTGGCTATTGGTGATTGGGACCACGGCCCCGCTTTTTTTTTTGCAAGGGCGAATGCCCAAATTGAAGAGCCGTTATACACTACAAGATGGAGCGGCATGATATCCTTGGTGGGAGAAGAGAGTTTTTACATCATCATCGATGACCAAGCACCATGGGGGCATGAGATATCCGACATATATTCCCCCGGGCTACATTTACGGTTTTTTAGATGCTCTTAGGGGTTGTGTGTTGAGATAAACCCAACCGACCGATACTCTAGCACATTGGACATCATCCAACATATGAAGGTCCAAATGATGATGGATAGAGAGCTGGTGCACATGGATCGCCCATCTATTGCTCGCGTCGTCGATGTGTTCAAAACGGCAGGGGCTTTCTTCTGATATAGTTGTGAGAGAGAGCGACATATGAAGTGTGGTGATCCACTTGAGATGGCTAAGCCACTTGTTAAATGCTTGCAAGGAGTGATTAATATAATTTTGTCTTCCTATTTGAGGCTTGTTGCAACCAATAAATGTTTTTATTCAAAATTACTAATGAAAAAGTAATTTATTAATCAAAAAAATTATTATTAATGGTAAATAAATTATTAATCATAACTTGTAGATAAAGTGTAAAGCTCTAGACGTCCAAACCCTAGGTTTTGTGTGCTACATCATCAAACCCTAGATTGTAAAATGCCATGTGGCACAATATAGGGTTTGATGATGTGGCACACTAAGCTAGGGTTTGATGACATGGCACTTACTATGATGTGGCAATAGGAAGTCGCTGATGTGACACAACCTAGGGTTTTGATGATGTGCCACACGCAACGAGGGGTTTCATGATGTGGCACTAAAAATGCCAATGGGATAATTTAGGGTTGGTGTATGACATGATACATGCCCCGATAATATGGCAACCTAGAGTTCGATATGCACCCCATACATATATACGAGATACTTTTCTAATATAAATAAGAAGATAAGAATATAAATTTAGGTATTTATTCAAAGACACTTGTTCAAAGCTTTTCTCTCGCTAATTCTCGTTATGTTCAAATTAATATATATAGTCACGGCGGAGGCTCAATTCTTAGCGGTTTTCCTCATTGTGGCCCTCTTTTCACGATGCAATATTCATGGCGTTATCGTCTCCCCTCGCCCGGTCAAGGCAGTCCAAGCTATGATAAGTCTGCAGGGGCTCATTAGTGGCACATTTGAACCATGAAAATACTATTTTTCATCTCAGATGGTTTGTAACTATCATTCTATTATTGCAACCAATATCATTCATGGTTATCAAATGTTTTCTCTCACAATTTCTTTTGATCTAGGTGTGCTCTTTTCTCGTGATGAATAGAGGTAATCGCAATCGTTTGGGAGAATGACTAAGACTAAGGTAAGTATTTATATAGTTTTTATTATACGCTTTACCCTCTAATTAGGTATGTGAGTTTATGCATGGAGTTTTAATTTGTTGTGTAGAGGAAAGGGACGAAGTTTAGAGAAAATAGGAGGAGGACCAATTGTGGCCTTGTCCAAAGATCAAGCCGAGTATATAGCAACATGTGCGCAGCTCAAGAAGCTATTTGGCGCCAATTGTTGGCAAGAGTTATGCTAGAGCAAGTGGAGTAATTGTTATATTTTGTGATAACAATAGTGCGATTGCTTTAGCATCTTCAAAGAAAAATATCGGGTAAACGTAACATATAGAAACTAGATTCCATTTTATCGAGAACATGTGCAAAATGGAGTGCTTAGTTTGAAGCATCGCCCTCATCAAGACATGATAGTCGATATCCCGACCAAAGCTCCATCATGTGACAAGTTTCGAGGAGAGATCGAGAACTTATGAGGATCTTGGACATGGAAAGAAAGCTACCGCGATCCAAGCCGAAAGTGGGAGTGTTAACATAATGGAATGCCGAGTCACTTTGGATGCCGACATGTCACTATAGGCGCCCGGGAGTCACGCCCAAATCCAAGAGTCGTGTCCTCCGGGGACAATATATTGGGCCAGAACCATCTTATATGAATATACACAACAAGAGAATGGACATTTAGCGACGTGGGGCTTGCGACGTCAGGCGACGGACGCCGCAAATAACGCCACCATGCGACGCAACGCGACGCGTTGCACGCCGCGACGCGACGGTGGTGAGATCGCCCGACACCGTGGCGGCGTCACGCCGTGTGGACGCCATGGCTGCGTGGATGACAAAATCACGCCAGGTGGATCTTTATGACGCGACGCCGCATGCACGCATGCTGCTTGGCCCCATTTGTGACGCCGGGTGGGCTTGGGCCCCGGTGGGCGGCAGTGTCTCGCCAGTGGATGTTTCACGGCGGATGTCGCATCGCGACGTCAGATATGTGACGATGTGTCGTATGTGGCGTATGTAATGCGTATGTGACACGTCAAGACGATATGTGACGATGTAACGATATGATCGTCCAAGACATGATATGTGGCATTATATGACGTCGATTATGTATATGTGATGTATATGACGTCGATGCGACGATATATGTGGCGTGGGTGGTAGACATGTGACGAGTATTTTTATACACGAAGGTTAATGGTTTTTAGGATTACAAATTCAATACCGCCCGATTGATACCGGCCCGAAAAAAGACTCAATTGCACCAACCCGCGGCTTCATTTAAGCGCATTTGCTGCGCATGCATCATCACATAGATATGCTACCGCTTATAAACATTCATTATAAACCGACATTGTTACGTGTCAAAATCTAGTTGTTCCAAGTTTACAATCCTTGAAGGTAACTTGACAATAGGCTTGTTGTCAATCATTGTTCTTTGAGAGAAGAACGGGGATAAAGCCTTAAAATTTGTGCAAACACAGAAAAATCCCACACCTTTACCTTTTTAAGTAGAAACATTATAGTGTTTTAATATGACTTGCGGCGCTGGGTTCTCCTATCAGGCCGGATTGGAT